>OX461808.1:119767234-120065617 GCA_949802685.1 Dicyrtomina minuta | reverse complement strand
AAACGTATTCAAACTGTTTTTGTATGTTGTACAATTTGAATAGCTAAACGCCAATTAATATTTTATTTTCTTAAACTCATCTATTATATTTAGCAGGTGAATTAAAACAAATCCGGTACACAAGATTAAGGGCGCGTATGCTGTTTTATGCGACAATAGAACTGCCATAAAAAAAATAGAAACGACTATGTAAAATTTTTTCCATATTGCTTGATGTCGTATCTAGGGACTTGGGAAGCAAAATTTCAAAAAATATTTTTAGTTTGGTCACTAACCGAAGTTAAAAATCGTCAAAATTAACAAGCGATTATATGGGGAACGTAGATCCTCCCGTGTTTAGTGGTTAATTGCATCTAAATGAAAACGAAAATACCAAATATTTCTTCTGGAGTCCCTGGGAAAATGTATGAACCTCTCAAAAATTTGAAAATATTGCATGTAGGTATTACCAAAATTTATATCTATTGTCTCGAAATTTTGTCCCTATGTTGGTAACGAGGCACTTGCAAAACCCTATTCTCAAGGGCTGCAGTAGAGTTACGGCAGGATCAATACGATTAGCAGTAATTCATGAGACGGCGTTGAACTACATCATTTATATTTGCTATCTTTGTATTGCAGTTTTCAACGCTGTCAGTCATTGAGTCAGTGTGAGAAATATCCCTCCAACCAACAATCGGAATTTAACAAATTAGATCTGATTACATATTCAGAAATTCGAAAATTGAATATAAATTTTTTAATGAAAATTTTGTACTAAATACTTTATTCCTTATCACCAAGAATTACTAAACCTTGACGCCGCTCAGAATTTATATTACGTTCAAACCAAAACATATAGAATATCCTGCAATGGCCTATTTCTCGTTTCTCGCATATTTTATTACTTTTTGCGTGGGGTTGCTTAAACACAGCATACGTCCCCTTAAGTATTACAGACAGAGTTAAGACTTCCCTAACAACTATCATGTAAATAATATGGCGACCGTGGGCCTAAAGTAGATGCTGAGCTAGCGAATATGTATTGACTTCAACAAACGAGTTCAGCATTGTTTTATTAACGCAAAAAACTACCCATGGAGTAACAGTAGCATTTAACAGTCTAGTGTTACATTAAAGCCTATTCGTAAAGTTGAATTTCTTAGTATGTATTTCCTCTCGGAGAGTGCAACTTACGGACTCAAAGACAAACAGAAAAGCCGACAGACCGACATATTGACATACCGAAAGACAAACAGACTCACCAAACCGACTGAAAGACAAATTTATAGTTTTGCTGACATCATTTGTAAACCCCCCGGATTTAAAGTGATAGATTAGAATTGTGGATTTAATAAATAATTAAAAAGTTTGTTAACATCATTTATGGACCTTCCTGGAGTAATTATTGGCATGGTAGTGAGGATGTTATAAATAGGTGAATAATTTGTAGACATCGTATGTGTAACCTCCACCCCCCCCCCCCGAGTTGAAGTGATAGCAGCGGAGTAGATATATATACTTAATTGGTAATAATTTTGTTTACATCATTTAGAGACCACCCAGGAGTTAAAGTGGTAGCTTGGGAGTACAGATGTAATAAATATGTAAAATTTCTGTTCACTTCCTCTATGCACCACCCTGGAAATAGAGTAATAGAATGGTATTTAGTATATAATAAATAAGTAAACATTTTGTTGACATTATTTGTGGACCACCCCAGAGCTGCATTAAATATTGTCATAGGTAGTGATTGTGACACTAGTTAAGCATTTATTACTTTGTATGTTACTAGTACTGTTGTATTTTGTTTACAATCACAGTTGGGATTTTGTTTGTGAAAAAAAATCACAACTACAAACTGGTAAAACGGGATAGTGAACTATCACAATTCCACAGCAGGAAACAAGATCAAACATGTTTTTACACTCTTCACTAACAAACTTTTTGTGGACAATCACAATCCTTGACTGTCACAATTTTAGCCAACTAAACTACATTGTGAACAATACAATGTGTGATTGTTTTGTGATCAGAGAATCACAAATATTCACAAGCAATTGTGAACAAAATACAACTAGTTACTAGTAGCCGTTGCCGTTAACGTAGTGTTATAGTTTTGACATTGGAGTGGATCAATCGAAAAAGTGTTACAATTTGTAGAACACCATCCCTGAGGACGTACATAGCTAAGCATACTATCAAAGATTAATTTCTGTGTAACCTTTCATGTGTGAAATCATCGGACACAAAGAATGACAAGAGAAGCGTTTGGGGCCGAAAATCAATGGCGCCATCGTTTCCCGAAGTTTTGAACCCACGCTCCCGCCTTGTTACCTTCTTAAGCATTGCGTAAATGGATATCTATTAACTATTAAGTAGGGCGTCTTGTGTTTTCAAAGTGACCCACCCTTGACTTTGGTGGCGCCATTTGCTTGACCCCTAATTGACATTTATGTAAAGTACACATAACTACTAAGAAATAAAAATATAGAAGACGTTTGAAATTGGCTCGTAACAACTGCTAATTTCGACAAACATACAGACAAAGGACAGACAATAACATTTTATTAGATGCTCAATGAGTAATAACGTTCAGCATCTAAAGAGTGATACTTTGTTCGACATTATTTTGGGACTGTTGCTCAGTTAAAGTGACGACATGGTAGTAGTTTTGGACGGCTTTAAGTGTACTCATTAATAATTTCCATTTCGAATTTTTTATTAATGTTTAAACTCCGGGGAAAAGTTTTATTGTCATAAGAAGCTTTTGACCTAACAGTTCCTGCAGTATCCAAAAAGCCGACAAAAATATTATTAAACACTTCTGCTTAAAGCATTATGCTGTAATTAGTTGATGGTTCTTAATTCTTTACTTCAGGCTAAAAGATCTTAAAGCCAATTGCGCTGATTTTTCATGTTAATTTCAGCGCATACCTCAGAACGTTGCCTGTAAAGAATATCGAGAATATCATAAAACGCATGTGTCGTATAACGCAGCCGGAGCATAATGAATATAATTTTTTTGCCACATTGAAAATTGTAAAATAGCAAAACGCCAAAATTGCTCTTGTGTTGAATCACACTCACATGTGGTGAGTTACACAGTTAGCGTTTAGCTGACGATGAGAAATTTAACAATGCAATTCACAGTTCCTTTGATCATAGATAAAACATTATGCTTTTTGATACGAGACCAAGTATTTTTGAAATTTTAAATAAAACTTTGATTACACTCTTAAAAAATCCGGCGCTTCGCGCCGGATTTGTCCACCGTGGGCCCGAAGTAGATGCTGAGCTTTCAGCGAATAAGTAGGTTCTTATTGTAGCAACTATCAATAACAATCTAGAAGACATCGGTATTTTATAATCAGCGGTAGCTATTTTTTAATTGACATTGCGCTACTTTTAATCGGAATCATTGTCAACAGTTATGTTTTGAACCATACGGTTCATGGACTATCCTAATAATATAGTAATTTAGGGGACGTAATTTATGGACCATAACAATTAGGTAGTGTCTTGAGCTCTAACCAAAAGTATGATAATGTGGGCGACGTCATTTACCGACCATCCCAATGTAAGAATAGTTATATCGGTACCGTCATTGATGTACCATCCCTTTTAGAGAATTAAACTTTAAACGACGTCATATTTGGACCATCCTAATAATAAAGTTATTTAAGAAGCGTAATTTATAGACCATCACAGTATAGTTGTGACAGAAGCGACGTCAGTTTTAGATTTTAGACAATCCAAATATAAGAATAATATTGTGGCGACGTCATTAATGGGCTATCAAAATGTAAGAAAAGTAATTGGGTAACGTCATTAATACACCACCTATAAAAGAGAATAAAAATTTAGGCGACGTCAATAATAAACCATCTCAATAAACAAATGATAATTTGGTTGACGTTCTTTGGGTAACACCCCACGCATCCCCCAACCTATCTTTCTCGTATTTAGGATTGGCTTTGTTTATACCAATAGTGTTAGTTATACTTGTACTTCAGTAGCGCGTAAACAAGAATCGTAGTTTCACCTTCCGGTTCTATAAATATGTATGTACGCTAATGTTTCCTACTTCATTTTTTGTTCGTCCCCTTTCAATGCGTATAGGGTAGACCTATTCAACAGGTATTTATAAAAAAACTGGTTAGTTCGATCATTCCCACCAGCAATGTCGCAGTTTGCCCTTTTATTTGTAGTCATTTAATGAGTTGTACTTTTTAGTGCGTTTCGACATTAGTCCATCGAACAGTTATTTATAGAAAACTGGATAGTTCAATCATTCTCAAAAACAATGTGACAATTTGCCCTTTTATTTGTAGTCATTTGATAGGTTGTACCTTTTTAGAGTGTTTTGACATGGGCCTACACAACAGTTATTTATAGAAAACTGGTTAGTTCGATAACTCCCAAAAGTAACATGGCTGTTTGCCCTTTTATTTGTGGTTGCTTACAAGTTCTTTGAAGAAAATCACTTACATACTGTGGCTTGTGGAGCATGACCAACAGACAGACAGATCGACGGACAGGCAGACGGACATTCATGACCATGTCAATTGATACTTGAACTCAGCATCTAAACTTAAATTAGATGACCTTAAAATAGATGCCTAACCTCTACAGCGTTCGTGGCGGGTAATGTAAAATGGGATTTTTCCATTTGTGAAATAAAAGAAAAGCAAAACGCACAACATACTTGCCTAGAATAGAAGGTACATTTTATGCTAATGTGATTTCAACGACGGTTTTTGTTACCAAAAAAAAGCTTGAAAAAATATTAAAAGTTGCTCCATTCTCTATTTCACTGCTAACTGCGAAAACGCACTTCTGCGATCTTGACCAAAAACTATACAGCAATTCGCTGGCGATTTGTAAATTTTTTGACAGGTTAGTGGGTGAATTTTAAATTATAATTTGCGTGACATCATTTATGCCCAACCCCTAAGCCTTTTACCTAACGTCAATGTGATGATACATGTGTGGGTGGGGTCCCAATGATAAGTTACGTCTCACAAGGCTGGCTGGGATTTATTTGGGCCGCGGAAATAACCATTACCAGGATGGGCGACCAGGGGGCCCACACTGTGTCTTGGGGCCCCAAACTCCCGTATATGTAATGTATAAGAAACAGGGGGCCCATGCGGAATTTCCGCAAATTCCTTATGGCCAGTCCGCCCCTAGACGTCTCATGATCTATGCTGAAGTATTGTTTTTGGATGATGTAGAATTAGGATCCCACAAACATGATGTTATCATTTAGGTAGGTACGTCGACATAGCAATTCTCCATTTGCATTATGTTTAACATTAGTGCGAAGAAATGGGTAAGTCAGAAAATGGAACATATGCGTTGACATCATTTGTGAACGCTCCGCAGCATTCAATTTCGTCTGTTATGTACATATGTGCGCTCTATGCTAGGAGTGTGGAATGTACTGGGAACGGACAGCAAACGTACCTACCTACCTATGTTGAGATGGAAGTATGTATATGCCTTGTAAGCATAGGAGACACCCGTTTTTCTCCCCATGCTTTTTGATCGCTAAAGAAGTTGGTCCATTTAACTTTTAATTGTAGAAAATTGGTAAATCCGATCAACTCCAAAAACAATAGGGCACTTTTCCCTCGCTTTTGTGACCATTTAAAATTGGTTTGACAAGCATCACTTCAAAACGGTGACCTGTAGAGCATAAAGAACAGACGGACGGACAGACAGACAGACACACAGACGGACATGACCATTACAATAGATGCAGCTAAAGCTCAGCATCGAAAAAGGCTTTTGTGTTGCAATTTAAGTAAATGAATGGCGTTAAACGTTTACAAATTCTTAAAAAGCTTCAATAGTAATTGTTAGGAATTGCAAAGCTAATAATCAGAAGGGGAAATTCAGTATTATATGTCTTTACAAATATGCTATATTATGTTATATGCAATTATTTTTCATGAACAAATGCAATATTTTAGGATAAGATTTTGTGGAGTTTACATAATTTTATAGCACATGATTATAACTTTACAGTCGAAAATTATGCAATTCACGCTTCACACATTGATACGGTAGATATGTACCATACCTTATAGTGTAATGGTTTTGCTATCGATTTAACGCTTAACACTTTAATTACGTAGATATCGTATTTTGTTCTTTAATGATGTCTATATCATATTTTGCACTTTATTTTAGACGTAACAATATATACGCTTAATAAAATGCATCAATAAAATTGCTTTATTTCAATATTCTATGATGTAACTTTCTATGTAAAATGCACTTCAATTCATAACACCCTGAATAACAAAGACCTATTTCCACTGGGTGTAAGTAGGTTATTTTCCACCCCGTCCCCTATAACTAAATGTCATTGGTGGACGCCTGCTTAGAAATGCAATTTTCACCATCACTTCACCTGAATCAATACGTTGCTTTACACTGAATACAAGTTAACCCTGTACCATCAATTTAAGTTAACAATTCATAGAAAACTTTTAAAAAACTAATTGAACGGCGTTGAAAACAATCATGAATTAGTTAGTTTATACATTTTCAAAGTCCTAGGAACTTTACCGAATGTAGAAGAAATGTAAGTCGATACACTAAACTAATATAGAGAGTAACTGTACGTTCTTGTAAGATTTCACATACGGATCAAAATATTAATTTATAAGATAAATGCTTGAACTCGTATTTTTAATTTATTGTTTTATTACGTTGTAAACCGCCTACTAGTATTTAAGTACCGTGCATTCTATAACTTCGGACCTTTCACAATCAGACCCACGTACTATTACAGACCCGCGAACTGCCATTGAATGCTGTGTTGAATAGACCCGCGTACTATTCAAACGGAGACCTCTTAGACCCGTCTAATATTAAAGAACATATAGTGCCTCTAAAAAATTGCTAAAATATTTATACTTTTCAAACACAGCATTTACTGATCTTTTACTTTGGTGGTAAAATCAAATTTGATGCATTAATAAATGTGACAGCCTTCATCGTATTAAACTTGACAGCAGGAAACCAGAAGCTTCTAATTAAACCTTTTTTAAACAATGTTTTAAACATTTTAAAAATTACCATAATATAAAAAAGATAAATAGATAGATTTAACGCTGTTCAAACTATAAAAACAACAATTACCAATCTTCACTTCACCTACAAAGCAAATATTTTGCCCTTCTCAAAATCATTTAAATTCGAAATTCTACACTTTCAAAAAACATTTTAATGGATACATTTGCACATTTCAAAAACAAGAAAATATAATTTTTCGCAGTTGGCAGAAAACATGTAAAATTTACATGTTTTTGAAAATAGAATATTTTGCAATGTTTCATTCCACAAAATATTTGCACTATTTTTAATTCTTAAATTCCATTTTTGTAATTTCAAAATTTTCATGCCCTTCTTTTAAAGGTTAACACTTTTTTGTAGGCGCATTTTTGGAACGAGAAAGAGGTTAATTAATTATTTTTGGGATTGCAAAAACATTTAATTTGTTAATAGTTAGTATTTTTAAATGCTTTTACCGTATCATATTTAGTTATTGTTATTATTATTATGTGTGTATTTATACAGCTGGTTCTTCACCTCAAGAGTATAACCTACTGTTTTTTCCATACAAAATTGCTATGTGAACCACTAGGAAGGTGCGAGTGTATAGTACACTTGACCAGGTATAGTGGTTCATGATTCTTACTCTAGTTCAACTAGTATACTGATATAGTCTACATACTGACGTACTCCTGGAGAGAGATATATTTATACTGGTTTACACCAGGTACCATAGAATGTATTTTCCGGCTGACCGAGGAAAGGAAGACAGAGTAGAACGAAACAGGTACAGCGTTCTCAGGACTGCAACTCCTCCGCATTCATTCCGCTCCAACCCGCCAGCAGTCACTCTTAACGAGAGCGGAAAGGTAACGACGGCCTGTAGTGGACGAGGAATAGAGGAACTTCGAGATGAATCTTGAATCTATACATTTGATGTACAGTGTTCAGGCATGTAGTAAACTACTATTAAGCTGACTTGTATCTCTGTCTCAGGTAGGAACTACCACAGATAAATACAACCAGCACCCAAACACTTTAGACTCTCACACCCACCCCGTTCAACTCCCCCAACGCCCCACCAAGCCCCATCCCCCCACTGCCCACAATCCAGAGCACTGCTGGCTGGCCCTGACTTGGTAGCAAGGACATGCATTACATCTTCAAGCCACCAAGGCAGGGTTGTATCATATTTAGTTACTGCAATTTTAGTAATTTAAAACTTGCTTGATGTGAATAGTGAATTGGTCCCTTATATTCTTTACACTAATTCTAATTTTACAGTTCGAAAGACCAGTAACACTCGCAATTAATTATTTATGTTAAGTACACCTAGTGTTATGAGGAATTTTGCCAGAGCCAAATTCAATAGGTGCACGTAGAATGTAGAACAAGGTAATGTATTAAATTTTAGAGCGTGTGCTAAGATTAAAGCTCATCGTTTAGAGAGACGCTAATACAGAGGATTCTAAATATTTCCATCACTTTTCTGTCTTCCAAAACTGTAGATTACTAGACACAAGATCTCGAACCGGGCTAATTCCAAATTAATGGAATGTGTATCTTCCCTAAAAGTGCACCGTATATAGAAATGGCTATGCCATATAATCATACTTTATAAGAAATGCAAACAAACGAATCAAGGGAAAAACGGGACGCTTGAACTTCAAATGCTTTCTCGTGGCCGTGGCCGTGTAGCTTGCCCAGCTTTCCCTACTTCCGTTTTGGTTTTGATTGAAACTGGGAACAAACCTTCAATTGGCGTAGATTATGACGAGATCGGCAATGAAGGATCAAAATCAGTCTTTTTCAATATCCCAAAGATGTATGCTTTTACCTTTTTGACTAACAGCTAATGCTACTCTGCACACGGATACAAGAAAATTATCTGGAAAAATCTTAAGCGTCGCTAAAGTAAACACAAATGAAGCAAATTAGACATTAAACCCTACTGGACTATTACTTGATGAGCAGTATGTACGACTGTATTTTGCAACTATTGGTGCTGGTGTTTTCTTAATTTATTAACAATTTCAAGTTTTCAAAAACAGTTAAATTGTCAAGGGATCGTCCATAAATGATGTCACCCGTAGAATTAATGGGTCTGCTTAGCTATTAATGACATAATTAATTAGTCACAATTAATGTCACATATCTTGTCACCTGTGATATTTTCACCCAAGTCCTTCTTTAAATTTCTTTTACTTTCAAACATAATCGTTATCGTGTCACCTACGCATTGAAATTTTAAAGCAAACTATATTTAAATTATAAACTTCGTCTAAGTCATTAAGGATGTTGTTTCGAAGTCGTAGTGTGATAAGTGACGCTATTTCGACAGTCTATCCTCAAAGTTTAAGCCACCTACTTTCACTAACAAAATGATACAATTTCAAACAGAAGAGTTAAAACCAAAGTATTTTATAAAAATGAAAAATATTAAAAGATGATTTTGTATTGTATAATACAAATTTAAAGCATTAAAAGATCATACCCGTGGGTTTAAAGATTGAAAAAGAAAGAATTCGGCTTGTATTGGTCTTGCAACGCTCAGAGGTCTGAATGTTTGAATAGACAAATTCAGATTCAAAGCCATGGCCTTTGCTTGTCTGTCTGTCTTTGGCTCACATTAAAGTTTGCGAATGTGTGTGAGTTGTGTGAGTGTGACGGGAAGCGTTATTAATACTGATTTCACATTGGAGCAGCCGCGTCCTCATGGAATCGTTCTTTGTACGCGTACCAAGGTACATGTCTTAAGCCAAATCCAAATCCAAGCAAATGTCTCCACCTCTCCACTGAGGCCTGAACACCAGATAAGTGCCGTTGTAGAAAATTACAAAGAAAATTCCAATTTGAAAATATAGACGGAAATGTACATGAAAAGTTTCTTGGCAACACGTGCCAAGCACATTTTACAGTAACAATGAATTTCAAATAAAAAATGTGACTGAATAATTTTTTCAAAGCTCAATATTTGCCCACGTACGCTCTACCTGACAAAGCATTGTCACAAGCAGTAGCAGTGGCTTAAATCTAGAGCGAGTTTTTAATTTTTTAGAAAAATATTTAGATATCATAATTTTGTTCACTTTTTCCATTTTGCTTCCAAATCAATAACTAAACATGGATTACAAAAAGTCCTTGGGATGAAATTTTAATCGTTTTGAGTAAACCCAATTATTTTTTTTAACTTTCTTTTTTTTTGTATTCAAAAATTTAGGCAGGTGAATTGTCTTCTAAAAACTACGAAAATACTTAAAATCAAAATTAAATCAGAATTACAGAGTTTAAGTGGTCTTATCCCGTTTTGCCGAGAAACTCTAAATGTACTAAATAAGGGAAGGTGATTGCCGCACTTGTATAAGGCACTACGGATATAATTGTAATAAACCATGAAAGCAGCGCAGGTTCATTTCAATTTAACAAATCCACTCCAATAATGCCGAAAAAACCGAACCAAACAGAGCGATTAGGTCAAATTACTTTATGAGTTTCCTTTAAAATTCCAATACTTATCTTAAGCAGACCGTTGTAATAGCATTACACGCATAGCCTCCTCCCTTAATCCATGTTTCTGCCATCTGCTTAAATAGGTAAAGGCCGGCAAAATCTAAAATACGCGGAACGGAACACTGTAAATTAGTAGAATGTACTGTAATACTCAATAGTAAATTAATTTTGTTGGATTTGGGCAGCGTCGTCAATACTCAATACAATTGGGGACCTTAATGGACAAAGAAAATTGGTAGGTACATTGCAAGCTGAAAGTCGGAAAGGAACTTTTTGTAGCTTTTATTTTATTGTTATAGTTATTGTTGCTTACCTTACTGCCGTAAGTCCAATCTGATGGAGACCATTTACCGAAAAATTTACTTTCTTAGTTGAACTTTGTAGCCGCTCAATCTTTCTTACATATGCTGGTTATTGAATTAATTGAAATAAAAATTTCTTCTGGTCTGGCAAAGCGTAACATTTTGAAATTTAAATTTGAATTGTTACCTAGGATGATTGGACCAACGTCTAACGTCGAACCTGGCTTCAAAGCGCAAACCATATTACAGCATTAAAGCATTCACATCACATTTGTGTAACCGTCTGTGAAGAATGAAAATGACTCATAGCCTTTTTGAGGTAATATTAAGAACAAGAAGCACTATCTACACAAATATGAAAGCATCGTGATGAAATTTGAAAGCAAGTATTAAATAGAAGAATTTACAATTTTCAAAAACGTGTAGATACAACATTTTGCACTTTTAAAAAAATTTTTAGTTAAAATTGAACCGCATCCATTTCATTTAATTAGTTTTAACATTGCTCCTACTAATTCTAGCCTAAATCGGAATTGGGTCGATTTGGTTGTTAATTCACAATATATTATCGTATACCATACAATTAAAACGGGTCTTTAATAGTAGACTGGTCTTGGAGGTTGGAATATGACTGGTAGACGGGTCAGCTATTAGACGAAATTTGATGTGCATGTTATACCAAATTGATCAAAATGTAAAAAATCCGCATTTATTACAAAGTAAATTGCTCTGAAAGACCGAAAGATGGAGTCGACGTCTATTAACATTACCATTACTACTGCAACATCACTTTAGATTTAGATATGCGCCTTAAGCAGCCAACTGTCGACAAACAGCGTAGAGATGAGTCGATTAAACTAGAGCTCCGTTCGGTCCGGGTCGGTACGGGGAATTGCATTCCCCGCCCCGACCCGAAAATATTTTTCCCCGACCCGAGTTTCGGGGAACGGAGAAACTCTTTTTCTACCCTGCCCCGCCCGGACCGTTCCCGACCCGGACTGACGGGAAATTTCCCGAATTTCCCGAAGAAAATGAAAAAAAAATTAATTTTGATTTGCGTTTTGAATTTTCTGATATGCGGTACACTAGTCACAATAGGAAGAGTAAAAATATTTTTGTCTAGCAGACTTTTTATATTGACCAAACAACTGTTGAAATTAGAATAAACAGGCTGTATGTAAGTATAAAAATATTCCCGAGCACCACTACAATCACTGCTGATATATTGTAGTACTGTAATATACTTATAAGCATCAAGAGGGGCGCGAACATTCAAAGTGACAACAAGTACTTTCCAAAGCTAAAACAATACGAAAATTAAATCACAAATTCCTTGGAAACGAAAATAGTTACAACTCTCTAAGAAGCATTAAAGTATTCCAAAAATTATACTCTATCAGAATCAGATCAAAGTTTTTAGTGTCAACTACTAATTTGAGAAATTTGAGGTGAAATACGAAATCGTGATATTTCTCAATTCCTGCCTCGTGCTGAAAAAGAAAACCAAACAAAACCTGGAATACACAATCGCCCCTCCACTCCACTCCTCTACCAGAAATACACGCAACCAGTTCCTTCTGCATTGATACAAATATCTCACACAGTGGAACTAGTAGCAGACAAGTTGTATGTTTTATTAATCTTAATCACACTATAAATACAAAATACTAAACATATCAAGTTGAAACCATGGATAAAGAAGAATATAACGAAATAAAACAACTGCTGCTACTCCACATCGAGACCATCAACAAACTCCATTCTGATCAACAGAATGAAATCCAAAATATTATACAGGAGATACAATCAGTTGGAGAAAAAATCAACATTCAAAGTATGGAAACTAAATCATCGGAATCTATTATGGCAAAGGATAAAATAAAAGTCAACCAGTGTGATCCACGTGAAAAAAGGATGGATAATCATCATCATGGCATGGACATAAGTATAGAATCCGACAAAGCTTGCCTAATCCAACATGACACAAATGATCAGGCCGGTCCGCCAAATGCAGAAATTCATATTAATGAACATACCATGGAAATAAAGCTCATAAGTAAAGCTTGTGCAAAAAAACTAAGAAATAAAGACGGTAAACCATCATCCATCCTTATCCAACCTCCCAGTAATTACGCAGATATAGAAATTGTAATGAAAAGACACACATCAATTGGATCAAGGTCTGGAATAAATAAATATTCAACCGAAGGTGAAAGGAAAGTCAAAAAGGAAATCCTAGTAAAAATCAAAAAGTTAAGAGAGGACGGGAAGACAGTCAAGATAAAATCTTACCTTACTACACCTTCTCCTAAAAAAAATCCCTATGCAACCGCAGTAAATCTAAAATTGAGGGAAATAAACATCAGAAAAGCGTCTCCATGGAAGTACATCACAACATTGAACAATAATGCAAAATGACCAGATCAAAAAAGAATAATAATATTTCAAAATAATACTGCAGCAACATCAACAACTACTACAGCAACTTCTCAAAATATCCATGGATGTATGAATCAATTACTCTAATAGCTTAGACAACATACTAATTCTCCTACAATGATTCCCCTAAACCTGCAAATTCGTGCAGTTAGAACTTGTCAAAGATTATATTTCAATTATATGTTGAATAATAATCTAAGTTAAATAAAAATTACAATAATAATAATATTAATAATATTAAAAAATAATATTAAAATACAAATTATCAAACATAATGCATTTAATATGCGTTAACCAATATATGGTAAAATTAAATAATTAATTTCAAATTAAACTCTGTTAACTTTGTGTGATGGGTGTTATGCCTTTAGGCACAATAAAGTATTCAATCAATCAATCAATCAATCAATCATACTTATAAGCATCAAATTTTAAAATAGGTACATGTTAAACTAATTGCTGCTGTAATTATTTTATTTAATTAACAACAATAAGCAGATGGTTAGTCAAAATTGTTTAGAAAGCATTGTTAACATTAAATTTTTAAAAGTTATACAATTTTCACTAACACCAATTTAACAAATGGTTTACATATTCAATGTTGGCAAAAACTGAAAGTTTCAAAGACATAATTTTTACTATTTTTGTTTTTATTACGGAAATCAGCTTATACGGACGGAAAACGCATGTCTGCATTACAAATCAAGTGATGAAGGGGAACTATAATTATTAAAAATTACGAGTGTAAGAAATGTAGTAATTAGTAATTAGGTAACTGATTGTGTTTAAACAGTCTATAAAAATTGTTTTAAACGGTTTTCTACACTTAAAAGAAATTAAAACACTATTAGGCAGTCTCTAGTCACTTAATGTCAACAGCCCTCATGTTAAAATAATTTGATTTTCCTATTAATAGCTACACTTTAATTTTAGAATTGCAAACTAAACCTTTTGTAAACGCTTTTTTGTAGGACTGATACCACATTGCCAATAAAACATAATATTTTACATAAAAAGTGCTGAAGTTTTACGCCACTCAGCCTAATATTCGTCAGAATTTATTTAATTTTGTCTTCGGGAAATTCTCCGTCGGTCCGGGTCGGGTCAGGAAACGGGGAAACCTTTTCCCCGCCCCGTTCCCGGACCGCCCCGATCAGTACGGGGAAGAAATTTCTTTCCCCGGACCGTCCCCAACCCGGACCGTTCGGTCCGGGAACGGGAATTCCCGTTCCCGAACGGAGGTCTAGATTAAACCGGCTACAGAGCCTCAGTTTCGTGTGGGTGTTGAATACAAATGGAGACAGAGTCTGACAGACAGAGTCTGACAGACAGAGTCTGACAGACAGAGTCTGACAGACAGAGTGACACAATGACAAATTTTAAAGCTTACCTACGTTCAGTAGAGATTTGTTTAGCTTGTGTTGTCACATGGCTCTACGTTGGTGTTACTGTAGTGGTGTCGTCCAGTAATGATGTCATCGGTGTCTGGTCTGGCCGTAATGCCATGCAATGCTGATAAATAGCCGTTCACACAATTCTAAATTGATAACATGGGTGTTTGTGTGAGCCTTAAAACTTGTAAGGCTAAAATGGAAGAGCTTTTAAGTTAACAGTTTTAAAATTTTGGTGACATCATTTATAGACCATTCCAAAAAAATGCAACGCGTTGCCGGGTTTCGGAGGCATTTACACCCGGGAAAGATTATTTTTATTTAATGGTTTATTTATTGTATTTCAACGCCATGTAAGAATAATACGCGGACGTGTTTAAGACGATTCGTACAGATTAGAGTAAAGGGTATTGCAAACAGAACAATGGCAAAAAAAACCATGGTAATTTAAAACAAAAACACGAATGTCCATGACATGTAGGTGGGAAGCAAAAAATGCTTTTTTTCAACATCCAATTCGATTCTGAGGTTCAAATCAACTGCGCATCGCATCCCCGACATAAAAATGTAAAAACAGTAAGAAAAACTTCCAGTTATATATTTTTTCGTCTCACCACATTTTTCCCACAGTAATCAACAGTGATTTTTGTATATGATCTAAATTTTTTACCTTACACCACTGCAGTGCCTGTTCTACTTTTTCTTCTTCTATTTGTACTGGAATTTGTTTTAGTAATTTGTATTCCTACTTCACTGCAACTTTAAACTGTGTGTTGGTACATTCTGACATCGATTATTTGTAAAATAGAATGCGGTAAATTCTGAGAACGAAGGCTCAAAATCACTTATATCCAAGTTTAGCTAAAAAACATGTATTACCTACAAATCTACAAAGGAATAAAATATCATGAACCTAAAATTATTTAAATGGCACATTTTGAAATTTTTAAAAACGTGTAAATTGAAGATTTTGCGCTTTTTAAAAATTCGTAAATAAAACATTTTGCAATTTTTCAAAACTCGAATTTAGATCATTTATTGATATACGGGCTTGGCTCATTTTAATTTCAGCTTAAAATGGAAATGGGTCATTTTGATTCTTCACAGTCGACAAGCCGACAAGCGTGTGTCTTACACACTATGCAACATACGCAAACCGAGCATCTTCACTCACTATAAATATCGGAATTTGATTTTGGCTCACAACAACTACTCACCATACCTATGTACGGTGTACCCTTGAGCGTTTGTTTCATATTAGGCTGCCCTATTGGACCAGACGGAAAGGGTTGGGCTCCAAGTTGTTCCACGGACGATTGTGACGGAAATTCTGGCAATGTTTGTTGAAGGTAGAAAGTAGAAAAGTAGAAAGTACAGCCACTTAGTTCGCGTACTCACAATAATCAGTTGCCAGAAGCAAAAATATTGTAAGAATTTCAGTTCCATTCAGCCGCATCGTCGGGACTGGTGGGGGATAGTCCATAAATGATGTCACGATTAAGGTGGCTGCGTCCTAAATACCTCTTCGTTTACCAAGTTTCCCTAATTGTAAGTTGCCATTCCATAGCTATTACCATTATGCCATCTATGACATTATTTATGGACAACCCCTAGTGCTATTCAATCCTTAGTACCGTACATATGGTATAACACGCTATATATGCTCGATGCCTTAAGAAAAATAAATAAAATTTGAGTCTATAGACCCAAACCTTCGTCGGCCTCGTGGCGTGGCCCTATGTCCTGTGATGGGATGTCCTCCCCATTTTTTTCTGATTCTTCGTCGTCGCATGTGCTCGTTCTCATTCTGGCTTCAATGCCAACGCCTTGGTCATGGTCCTTTAAACCCGGATTCAAATTTGGGGATTCGGGTTTTTGGATATTTCTTAGGATATTTCGGTTTCTTGTTATTAGAAACCTTTGTTGACTGACGAGGGGAAGCTGAACTGGGTTGGTTCTGGTGCTGGAGCTGATAATAGATTTTTGTTTCCTTTTCTCGTAGTGGGAGTAAAATTGCATTTGGATTTGGATGTTAACTCCGGATTATGCTTGGTTAGCCTTATGGGATTGACACTTACAATAAAACAGGCTAGAGAATTCCAATTTTAGCGTCCAGCTTCAGATACTATTTTCAACAGACAATATAATACCGATGAGACTATATTGCACTCTAAAAATGTAAGCAGGATTTGCAGAATCAGTAAAAAATATGTGCAGAATTTTTTCTTGCGTTATAGGAAATAATATCGTATATGCACTGATATAGTAGTTAAAAATTCATAGCAAAAGAAATTTCGTAGTATTAGAAAGTGGAAGTAAGTGCATTGTATTGTGTCTTGTGTATTGTAGTCGTTCTCTACTATTATTTCTCTGTTGGAGTAAAATGGATGGATGAAAAATAAAAGTGCGACGTTATCTGTGGATGTGGAGTCTTGGGAAAGTTGCAAAGGGGAAAATGGGAAAGAGTTGAAAAAGCTTTACTCGTTTAAGCACTGCTTAGGCAACCTTTAGCCTTTGCAAGGACTTGAAAATTTATGTTCATTCATTTCTTCTCGCTTTTCCATCTCCAGTTACGACGCGTTTTTCGTCTCATCCAGTGCAGAACTAACTTAAAAAAAGAAGCAATACACAAAAATAATGAGTGAAAAAGTGTTTTTTAAATTTCTATTTTGTAAGATTTTTTTTATTCAACAAAATCTCGACAATTCATGAATCATTATTTGTCACCAAATAACTATGCATGTAAATTCAAGTCGTCTAAAACATTTAGAAAAAAACCTGAAATTTCTTTAATTTAAAGGATGCACTCGTATTGCAGTTATTTGATATTTGAAGAAAACACTTTTAATTAGTGGATTTTACTCATTTTAAAATATGTATGTGTAGTAAATACGGAAAAATAAAATTTATAGCTAAACGCCGTGTATTAAATTTTTGCACAAAATAATACTTTTGAAGCATAAGGTAATAAAATATATACATTTAGTGTTAACGGTAACTAAATTGTCAAAACATTTCAGATCGTCTTCAAATGACGTCACGTGCAATGTCAATAGGTCATTTTTGATACTGATAACATCCCATTGATCTCATGTTAAACAACACTATTTACGCAATAGTTAATTTGCAGTGGGTTAAAAGTCAAAAGGCCCTATTGTATTTGAAGGAGATCCAGTAACATGAAGCTACTGGAATTCCGCTCAGGCCACTGATAGGCCCATTGCAGAACGACCCTTTTTTACTATGAACATGTCTTTATTTATGAAAGTTGCTATGTTTACTCGTTATAAAGTATGCGTGAGCAAGAACGAGAAACTTTCGCACCAAACTTTCAATTTAATCTCTAAGCGTATACCTATTAAGTGACTATGATTATGCCTATGAGTTGCTCAGAATTGACAATTAAATCAGACCATAGTACTGGTATTTATCAACGGCAGAAGTCGTTGGTGGAATGCAAATTCCCGAAATACCAGCACATAGTCTAACTTGCATGTAATTAAGCGAAGCTAATCGAAACTATTCACAAAAATACGAGAGATATTCTAGCAATTGCCGGTAGTGCTATTGGCTAGGGTCAACGTGCCCGAAAATACGTTGTGACAACTCCTAAATAGCTTCAGTAGAGCAGCAATGTGACAAGCACTGCCTCTCCACTGAAGCTACATATCTTCCAGCTTGTTAGTTCTGCGGTATGCAAAACAGCTTTGATATGTAGATATACGCTATCTCAAATATCGAAAGTTGTCCAAGGTGAAGATAGGAGAAAATCGACAACTAAATTCCGACACGCTAAACCCGCAACCACTAGGTGCTTCGTGAACAGAGGAATTCAAGCCAAAAAAATCCAAAATGGAAATAAAAGGCCTTCTGATAGTACTCAGGACAGAAAGAAGTACACGTCTACTCTCGTCGAGTTCAGAACGAAGCAAAAAAAAAGGCCCTAGAAATGGTGATATTTAGATGACATCATTTGTGGACGACCCTTTATGTAATATTTATCAACACTTAGGTAATTAAATGTTCGAGTAGTCAATAACAATAACAATTTGCTAAAGCTTATACACGCAACTCCAAAGAATTTCTTTACCGATTGTATTACATCATAGCAGTGGTGAAATTAAAAATAAATGAGTAATTCAGTAAAATTAAAAAAGTATCCTTCTTCAAATCTTTAAATCATTTAGTACTATGTACATAAGTACTTATTTTTTACATTCAATACAAATTCGTCAGTGTTTGCATGGCATGTCATTGGTTTCTCCAGATCTGAACATTCTTTTTTTTTTCGTATTTACATTTTTATTGTGATTTTGAATGTTGACTTTTGGCGTTAATAATATTGTAATAGGCCCATTATGTCAGTTTTGAGTTAATTTAAGGGAAACCATGTTTATAACTTTGACTTTCCTATTCTCATTTTCGACATGGCATGCATATAACAATTACAACAAAAACAAATCTGTGTCAGTACAGGAGAAAAGTTTACTAATGCAGTACTACTGCATAGTATGAATTGTGTACATTGTAGTTCCGTCTTAGTACCCATGATGGCTTAGTGACTCGTGATGAGATAAAGATCTCTTTAACTTCTCTGTTGTATTGTGGAAAGGGGAAAACTTTGTCGGTATTTTTGAAGTTTCTATTAAGAGGAAGTTGGTTTTCCTATTTTATTATTTTTATTTTCATTTGGTTGTCTTCTTATTTTTTCCTTTTTCCGACAAACTACTGACCTCCCATTCTTTCGTTGTACGGCGGACAAAAGGAATTGCACTGTGTTTTTTCGATTCCTTGCAGGGCCATGTCTATGTGGCAGTGGTCACGACACAAATTGAATGTTTCTGTATTTGGGTAACGATATAAGAAGTGAAGAAATTGCTCTGGATTATTTCCTACTGTAATGTTTGCCTGTCGCCTAATACATCTCTTAGCTTCTGTCAAACTTACTAAGTAGGTCATAGTGTCACAGTAGAACGGAAAATGCTTTGGACTTATTCGAATCGACCAAGGCTTATTTATTTAGTTGCAACGGTATTAAACATTTGAATTCATGTTAAAGAAATCAGATACGAATGATACGACATTTATACATGTAATAAGACAATGGGGAAAATTTTTAAGGTTTTTGAATGAAGCAAAAGTTACTCAATATTTGTTTGTACTACACATGTTTGCATTTATTTATTTTCACCCCCAACAGTTTTCGGGGGTTATGACGATTGATTTTTAAAGTGCGTCTCAAAAATAAATAGAAAATTAATGTCTGACTTTCATATGAAGCACAATAAAATTTAGAATTTATGCATATTTTATTTTAATTATTAAAGAGAATGAAGCAATAATTTTCAATTGGTTTTATAAATCCTAAATAATTAAGTAATTTATTTGAAAATGGCAAATAATTAAATAGTGTTGCGCCGCTTGTTAAATTTTAAATTAAATAACTAAATAAAGTTGATACACGATAGGCTTTGCAACTCTCTTTGGTGTTAAAAAAGCCAAGTTTCTTCAAAGAAATACATCATGAGTGAAGAATTCAAATGAGGCAACTTCAATTTAAGCTAGAAATTAAACACACTTTGTCGTATTAAATGATTCAAATAAATTTTTTTAATTATAAATTTGAAAATTGAATTGCTTATACCATGTATATGTTTTTATAATATAGAAAATATCAAAAAACATTATTGGAAATGTGAAAAATGTTCTGTGCAACATAGTTTTCAAAATTGCAAAAGTTTTCAGTGCGTGTTTTTAAAATGTGTAGAATGTTCTATTTCCATAGATTTAAAAAGTTTAAAATGGGGTTCACCTAAAATAAGGACTGAATGGGACTGAATGGGACGGGACTGATACGCAAAAAAGACCTTAATTTCACTTGTGAGTCCCATTTGTCTTCTGCTGTGCTTTTTCCGGATAATCATAAGGCAAATGAGACTCGGTTGTATGATTTTACTTGTATTCTGTGATGCAAATAAACTTGCACAGATAGATGGAAAAGGACTGACGATGAGTTTCTTTACAGCTTAAGTACTAGTGCCAGTCCCGTTTTATATAAATGGGACTGGACTTGCGCATTTGCGTTCTGCTCGTTTTTCTAGTAAATGGGAGTGGGCTTGCGCAGTGCATTACTTTTATATTCTGGTCCTGTTTTTCATAAAGGTAGTTGCATATATTACGCAAAATTCCTCAAAGTTGACCTGTTACCCTATAAAATTAGGATTCCGTATGTACCTAATGAATTTAGGAATACAATAAATGTTTTCTAGACCCCCCTTCCTTTAAATTATTAATACTTTTGTTGCAAGCTCCCTGAAGCGGAAATGCCTATAGCTATTCAGAACACCAGCATTAGCTTATTTGGGACATTTCCAAGCTCAGGATTGTAAAAACTATATAGTTGTTTCTAGAGTGGCAGTAATGATTTTTTGCCCTTCGCATGGTTGTTTACATTGAATTCCTCTGAAGTTTTTCTATTCAACAATTTTAGTTAACTAACATTCCCATAAGTGTTGGTTTCATAAATATGTATTTCAACTAGGACAGCATTTTCACTATGAATGGTTTTAATAGTAAAGCACCCAAATCGGCAAAAATTAGTTTTCACAGTAATTACAAATTAGCACATACTAGTCAGACCTCACTGCCGAAAATTTTAAAAATATCGAATTATCATAGTGTTGACACACCTTAATGTTTTTCTAAAGAACAGAGCATTGCAATATGTGTTTGTGCAATATCAGCTTCTGAAGTGCATTCTATTAATACATGGACCCCCAAAACGCAGGTTAGACTTGTTTGTATTGGATTGAAGCGCTACAATGTCATTAGTTGATCGCTAAAGTCCATAAATAAATTTCATATTCGCTCTGTTTTAGGAAAAGTTGAAATTTCCAAATCTGCTTCACCAGTAATTGCAAGTTTAAAAAATGAAATTTCAGGAATCCACGATATTGCTCAATGTGTTGCCCCCAATAGCTTAGTTTTGTCAGTTACGTTACATACAGTTATGAAAAACAAAGCAAGCGTTATTTTAGTTAATAATGATTTTGCTTGGGCCGTTGTAACTCAAAATTTTCATGTGTATCTCATAAGCAGTCATACTTGCAACGATGACGGAGAATTTTGTAGCAAAGGTGCATCAAAGTATCAAACATAATACAGTTTAGTGTTTCTAATGCTGCAAAATTAATTGTGCAAGTTCTTAAATCCTACCACCCAAGTTTTAATTCAAACACAACTGAAAACTTAGGAAATTTTAATTTCACGATGTACGAAATACAAGCTTCAACCCAAGATAAGCAATTACATGTTTTTGAAATACTTTTAAAAAGTAAATATAGATAAGATTGATGTTAGTATTATATAAAACAATTTTACTTATAGATTTATAGTTTATTTCGTCATTGTCTGTATAAAATCCATGAATGTAGAACATGCGAGGCGCGATATATTTGGTTCTTGCTTGAGCCTATTACTCGATATTCCTCATTTGCCTGCCATGACCCACAGCGACAATTCTGATAGGGAAGATTTTTAAATACCAAGTTTAAATAAGTCACGTAAGAATAACTTCAGTATAAGGTGTATAATTGTTGTGTTAATAGAACAATGCTGAGCAAGGGAACATTTTATTGGCAAATGCAACTCATTGTATATTGCAAAGGTAGTTTGTAATGTATTTTATCCAACTTCATAAAATCCCTTTTTGGTCTAGTTTGATGGTAATTACACATGTAAGATGTTTAGGCTATCATTTAAAAGAAAACACATAGTTTAGATTGTACAGATTTTTTTAGTTGCTTATCATATACTATGCATACAGGTACCAAGAATGTTAAATGTCAACAAGTTTCGCCAAGTGTTTATAAACTCGGACACGTTGATCACGTTGATGCAATAGTCAAGTTTCTCGGCCCCATAACAAAAGAAAAAATTCTACGTGAATGCGTCTTAGATAACGAAATTATCAAAAATGCGGTAGTTAAACATCTAATTTATTACTTTTAATTTTTTTATTACGTTAAATTTTGTTTAACAGTATTGTAAATAGAATATGTTTAACAGTTGGCATTTTGTATTTGTCGTAGTTAAGTTATGCAAGATAATTACCTGTGTTTCTTTGAAGAGAGAAAAACTTTATTAAGTCACTGTTGCACAATTGCAATAGCTTCACAGCTCAGTATACAAGACAATATTTTGTTGACTAAAATTTAAATACTATTTTTTTATTTTTAACAATGCGTACTTATATTTAGGTTTTTATGTACGATGTTGGTGAAATGAAAAATTCAAAAAACTACTACTGGCGAAATGGACATTATACCTGGAAAGCAACCGGGCAAAAAAAATTTGCCTGTTACACCGTCGGGTAAAACTTGGAAAGTTTTTTATTTCACACTTCTGTCTAAATCTGGCAAGGAACTAAACTTTTATCGCCGGAAATACTACTAACGCATCGTGAAAGGTAATGATCGTGAATAATAACAACTGTAATTTATAACTTTAAGAAAAAAGTAGTTCTCACTTAAAACTGCGTATAACAGTGGCTATTATACTATAACTTGAAATTGCAACTAATTTTATAATTTTTCAATAATGGTTTTCACGATTACGCTACAATGTTTGTTGATGCTACTTGTTGTTTACGCTGTTGCACAAAAATCGTCTAGAATTGTGACTACACTTTAATATCAACATTCTGTAACGTCCAATGTTACTGTCTTTGTGGTTATTAAAATTTTCAAAAATAAAATGTATTGGTACCGTAAAACTCTAAACAGATACCCCGGATCCTCTGCCCGTTTCTACATGTCACACACGGCATATATTTGAAACCCGGGCTCTATTTGAGACCCAGACTCTATTGGAGACTCGGCCCTTATTGGAGACCCGTATTCTATTTGAGACCTGGCCTCTATTGGAGACTTGTACTCCATTTGGGACCTGGTCTCCATTCTGACCAGGCCTATATTTAAGACCCAGGATCTATTTGAGACCTGACCTTTAATTAAAACCCGACTTTTATTTGAGACCTGATCTTTATAAGAGACTAAACTTCTATTTAGAGCTTTGCGGTGTACTATATACGCAATTTTTATTTCAAATTCAAAGTGTCAAAATGTAAAATTCATTAGTTCCACTCAGTGTCCGTGGCAACCCTGCAACAATTGCTACAGTTTACTACAACACGTTATTAATAATTTGCAGTAGCCTTAACAGCAAGTAGCACCAAAAGACGCTGTTGCGTAATTGTAAATACCGCTACTGATTATTACACATATCATCGCATTTTTTTACCTACATTTTAGCATTATTTTTTTATTTATACGTAGGCGTAGAATACGATTTTAAAAATCGCGAGACGTGGGTCTGGCCATACGTTGTGGTGAAGTATTCAGGTAAAGAAACTATTTAATATTTAAGTTTATTACGTAGTACGTAGTGTTTGTTGTTTAGTGTAAATTGATTTGGTTAAAAACGTTAAAGCTTGAAATTAAAGTTTTAAATATTAAAAAAAAATAGAAATGGTACTGTACAGCATTTTTCATACTTTTGTTTAACAAATATACAGTAAAACTTCGTTACAACGGCCTGGGCTACAACGGCCACTTTGATACACCGGTCAAATTTTTTAGTCCCGGCAACAACGCTATACTGCGTACTGTTAAAGTACAGTCTTACAACGGTCAATTCTACAACGGTCGCCTTGATACACCGGTCCAAATCTATGGGCCGTACATCACTGTTACCATTAGAATGATATTTGTTACAACGGTCTTTGGCTCGACTTTTTCTTTCTTAACATTATCTCCATCTGTAAATGGAATGGAATAATATTTCAAGAAATAAATAGGCGGGTGGATACAAATGACACAAATTAGAAGGGATCTAATAACACGAGGAGTACCACTAGGCTCTAGGAGTTAGGAGTTTTGCTAGCTTTAAAATATTTTTTTTGAATTTTAACTTCTGTTTGCCTTGGCGATTTATTAGCGAATGAGTATGGCTCCAACAACGAACAAGAAAAACCGCAAGCAAATGACAATAAGTGAAAAAGTGTCAATCATTCACGAACTTGAGAGTGGAAAATAACAGTCAGTGGTTGCAAAAGAAAAGTCCCTGCACAAATCATTGTTCTTAAATTATTACTATTATAGTTATTCACAACTTGTCTTAAGAAGGTTGATTTACGAATGAGATTTGCAAAAAGAAAAATATTGCTGCTGCTTGACAATTGTAAGCCTCACATGGTGAAATACAAGCTCACAAATATTAAACTAGGCTTCTAACGTCTAATTACGATTTACTATTACGAATGTACAAACAAAATTACATATTCTGTATAACTTAAAATTTTGTCAAATTAAAAATATTGCAAAAACCATATGTCACTATACAACGGCCAAAGACCGTTGTAACTTTACTTCGGACCTTAGAAACACCGGTCAAAACTCACCACCCCCTTGAAAGACCGTTGTAACGAAGTTTTACTGTAGTATACAGCGTTTTCTCATACTTTGGTTTAACAAATATAGTATACAGCATTTTTCCATGATTAAAACAGGAAAGGGCGACATTTCTATTAGGAGAAAATTGGTAATGCAATGCAGCTTTGATAATAACAAGGATGCGGTTTAATTAAGTAACGCTGAATAGTCCTAATATATTTACTTTTATACATAAAAGGGGAACTGCAAGACACACGACGCTATACAAAATTCAGGCTAATTTGTTTGACAGTCGTCGGCTGGAATCGCACCTCACCCGGCCAAATATTTTGCAACTCATTATTGTATATAAAATATAATTGGGTACTTTCATAGCGATGTGTAGTTTCATTGTTGGTGTACAAGGATAGCAAGAGTTCTCAGGATATTGAAAGCTTAATGTATACCTTTTATTTTCAGAAACAGTACCAGAGGAGGTACCCAGCACTAGCACGGAACTACCTAACTTTGCGGGTTATCGCCGAAAAGCTGGTCAGTTGACGCTGATGATTAACGCTGAAAAAGCGCTATTGACGAAAAACCCGCTCCAAGTAAACATGTGAGTATTGTTTCATTTAGCAGCACTTGAGTTTTAAAGTTTACAGGTGCACATACGTGCGAATGCACAGTGGCTTACGGAAATAAGACCATCGCCAGAAATTATTCACCCGGTTGTTCCGACAAGATCATGTACATATGAAATTTACTAGCAATGGGTCAGACACAAGTGGCGTCACCCAAGTTGAGAGTAGGTCACTTTAAAAACACATGACACCCCATGGTAATGATTGTAATTTACGCAATGCGTAAGAGGGTGACAAAGTGGGTTGTGGTTTCCGAAAATTAGTAAATTTTGGTGACGCTCTTTGCGTGCGGACCCTGGCAGCGACCAAAAATAAACTTAAAAAATAAATTTAACTACTTTTGCGCAAAAATGAGCAACTTTTGTTTTCATGAAAATGTTGCTAGTTCATATAAATATTTTTCATAAAAATATCAGGTGTAACTTTTAATACACTTTTTAGTTATTTCCGTTAAAAGATTATGCATTTAAACACATGCGGCTGAAAATCGACTAGCTAAATTCTATCAACACGTGTTTAAATGCAAAATCTTTGAACCGAAAAAAGTAAAAAGTGTATAAAAAGTTAGAGTTAATATTTTTATGACAAATATTTATATAAACTAGCTACATTTTCATGAAAAGAAAAGTTGCGCATTTTTGCGCGAGAGTAGTTGAGTCTATTTTTAAAGTTTATTTTTGGTCACTCCCAGGGTCCACACACAAATAACGTCACCTCAATTTACCAATTTTTGGAATCCATCCACCCACTCTGTCACCCTCTTTAGCATTGCGTAAATGACAATCATTACCAAGGGGTGTCACATGTATTTAAAGTGAGC
This sequence comes from Dicyrtomina minuta, assembly GCA_949802685.1. Classification (NCBI taxonomy): domain Eukaryota; kingdom Metazoa; phylum Arthropoda; class Collembola; order Symphypleona; family Dicyrtomidae; genus Dicyrtomina; species Dicyrtomina minuta. Next base: position 120,039,034 of record OX461808.1, on the reverse strand, counting down.
TACCCTCAACTTGGGTGACGCCACTTGTGTCTGACCCATTGTTAGTAAATCCCATATGTACATGATTTTGTCGGAACAGCTGAGTGAATATGTAAATAATTTCTGACGATGCTCACCATCCCGTAGCCCGTAAGCCACTGTGCCATGTCATCACTTAATTTAACCATTCCGGAAACCGGAAACGAGAACGGCTATATTTAGGATGGTATGTCATCAGTGCGTGACAATGCTCACTGACCCTACTGGTGACGTCATTTATGGACGATCTTTAACCATGCTTGTTAAAATATGTCGATAGAATTTGCCCCGCAGTCTACAGTATGTGTTTGAAACTTGAATGGGATATAATGCGGGCCGTGTACAAAGTGAATGGGCATCATTGAAGGTGCATAGTGCATACATAAATTCATGTCGTCCCTTATGTACATATGTATCCATGTATGTAGAATGTAGGCTGACTACGACAAAATAAAAATAGAAGAAATTCGGAAATAATTTGTCATTGGACAGTAATTTGTCTCTCCATTAAATTGCCTCTTCGGTTACAAATGAACCCTTCGCCCAAATACCTTCCGCATTATCATCATCTGGAATCCTACAAGGTATGAAAGTCTGAAAGGTTCCAAGTTAAAATCCACCAAATCCACATACCTCTCCGTTTTTCTTCCTCCCTCTTCCACTTTTCCACATTTTTTTTAACGTTATGTCCACATCCAGGACTTTCAGCCTGGATCCATTTCCTACATAAATTTCTAAGCTTCTTTTTTTAGTACAAACGAAGTTGTATAGCGGAATGAAAATTTTTACTAATATTTCTATATGGTAATGGTTTGGTGGATTTAAAATTGGAATGGTTCCCTACCCATTTAACATTCCCTGTATTATAACACATGTCATGTTGATCGATGATTTTTTCTGTCCTTTGCTTGTTAGTGTGATCTTGTAATGAAATCCATGAAGGTCATATTATAGAATTTAAAAAATAATCTATAGGGGTTAGTATAGTTTTCTAAAATATCTTGCAATACCCATAAATTGTCTATATCTACTAAATTACACAATTTTAAGACCATGGGTTTTTAAATAACTATTACCATGAAAACTTATAACAAGATGTAGATATCATGCTAACCTCTAACTATTTTCTAGTAAATATTACTGAAGGCGTCAAAGTATATTTAATTTGCGTTCTGAAAAGTGCCTTGCAATGTAAATATTTTATACATTAAAGCAGCGTTTTTTTCCTTTTTTTAAACATTGTAAGAATGTATATTTTTTCACTTTTAAATAATGTAATTTAAAAAACTTTCCCTAACGTGTGTATTTATATTCTAATAGCACATTTTTTGCTTTTTAAAATCATGTTTTTAAAAGAAATGTGCCATGCAAAGCAGTGCATATTGCATTACTAGTGATTTAAAAAACAGGTAATTGTTAACTTTGCTTGATTGTTAACTGTGTTATACACGATATTTAATTTTTAATTTATTTAATTTTCATTTTTTTAAAAGCGGCTCAAATATTATTTGAATATTTTTTTACAAAGAGCAAATTATTCTATTTACTTGATTTGGAAAATAAAAAAAAATTTAATGTAACTACCTTGTCTGGAGTTAAAAATGTTTTTTCTTTATGTGCTTACTACTAAAACGCAACTGATTTATAACTATTGTATTCAATTTGTGTAATAACTAAAATTTGTATCTAGTTAAAAAAATAATGGGTCATTTCGGAAAGCTTAAAAATCATATGTGATGAAAGAGTCACTAAATTTTGATACTAATCTATATTTAATTTTTGAAATGATTTAAAGGATTTCATTTAACATTTGTAAACATGCATTCATTTTAATGTGAGAATAATGTCAATTAGGTATTGTGTATTAGTGCCTATTTCTTGCTGTGTGACTTGTTACAATTTAAAATGATAACTATCCTATTATTACAGTTATGAAACAATAAGACAGTACTCGTTTGTTTATTTAAGTGGTTGAATTGCGTTCTCAATGAATGGCTCTATTTTTGCTCGCAAAGTAAATGCAATTATCTGACCTGGATAATCAACTTCAACAAAGAAATTAAAATAATAACACATTTTATTTTGGCAAAGAAAAATATTTCTTCATTCCCCTTAGCTTCTACGTCTTGTATACTTGTTTCAGTTGTTCCTCAGTTTCTTTCTTGACAAATAGAAATTCGAAATATTTTAAAAGATGAAAGGAGTCATTGGATTTTATTGGTGTATCTGCCTTTTCTTTTTGGCTCTGCTACAACCGTCTGTTCCAGAATTCAAGAGGCAGCCTTGCGAGAATGATGTGGACTGTGGATTCCCTAAACGCCCCTACACTTGCTGCAACGGTATGTAATTGTTGAACTTTTAAATGATCTTGAATAATCATATAAAATTAATAATTCTGATTAACAGTCAGCTGTATTAAAATTTCATTTCGAATTGAGCATTAAAAGGAATAAAATTTTAAAATTTCAAAACCTTTCATTTGTAAAATTAGGCGGATGTCAAAATTCCAAATTGGGTTGTAACTAATATGGCAGAAGCGGATAGAAGCTAAAATTGAAATTAATTAGGCAATTGATAACGACATCTGGAAAAAACCGAGCACGAATAATGTTTACTCATCCTGTTCTCTAGAAGAAATACCTTTTAATAATTTTTGCAATATTATTTATTTGATTACTTATTAAGGGAAGTTATGTTTAAATTCCTTCCGATAATTGTCTAACACAATTTTCTATCTCGTATATAAATTTAACAAATCATTATATTACGTATATTGTATTGCCATCAGCTATTGATGACAGAGTCACTGAATCTCAAACCCTTGATTTTGACTCTTAATCCATTCAACTGCACTTTCTTCTCGAATTTGTAGGCGGTTAATAATTGTTTAAATTTATTTGGTTCGAAAATGGGGTCAATGAAGAAAGCCCTACGGCTGAAGATGCATTATTTTAATAGATGATGCAGCTAAAGCTTAGCATCTGAAAGCGATTAGGTGAAAATGTGATCCTTTGGTACTTACTTCGGCAACGAAGCATAGATTAACTTCAAGGGAAACTTTGTTCGTTCCATTGACATTTTTAAAATCTGTCAGCGTCAACAACCTACAAAACCGATTGGTTGTTTAAGCAACATGAAATTCGCATTTAACGGTTTTTTTTCTTTATAAATATCTGCAATAAACGCTTATCTTTGTCTGATGGAAATACAAATATTTCTTAACGCTATTTTACTGATCGTGAGTTACTTAATTAGTGGTAAGAAATAATGCAAAGTAGCATGCTCTAGACTCTAGATACAAGTTTAATAATTTGTAATTGTCTGTTTAATCTGCTGAAACCCCAATTTATTATTACACATGACAACTAAACAATAAAATAAGGTAACCTTGACACACATTCTACCGGAACTTTACTTCCAGACCTCCACGTACATTGCAACTCACATATTTGCCTTATAAAACACCTGCATGGAACAATACGACATTAATAATATTAAGTTAAATTATTCTATCTATTTTATTTATTACGTCTATTAAATTTCTCCTGTATCACATCCTTCAATGATACACGTAACCCGTGACCAAGTGTGAATCTAATTATTGTAGCAAATAAATGGCAAGGGCGTTGAATTTTCAAATAGTCACATTTACATACATTTTAATAATAATACTGGAGTATATTATTATGCCTATAACTGAAATTAAATTGATCGTAGTTCACGTCGTGTTGTCACGGTGTTGTGATTTTACGTTTCGTCCTTGAACTTTTATTAAAAATCTGCAAAATCCCCATGGGATTTATGTGTCATTAAAAGTTTTTTTTTTGGATAGACAAAAGACCAAAATAAAACCCTTAACATCTAATAGCTATTAAATTGCAGTGATAAATTTAATACGAAATTGTATATATTTATTTATTTTAATTTGGTATTGTATGTACCATCATCACATTGTTGATCTTCTCTATAAATTTATTTCCACTCTGAATTTCCTTTACTCGCAAATTGCTGACGATAAATATTGTAAAATTAAATGACAAAATTATTTACATGAGACAGGAAACATGAGCAGTAGTCAATAGTTCAGCCTGAACTTGAAAAATACAGTATAATTTACATACAATTTTTCCCTTCATTTTAAAAATATGTGAATATTTATATTATATACTTTTCGATTGAATATCATGAGGGTGTTTTATTGTGTATTTCTCACGATCAGATTCTAATAAATTTATTTTGTTTGCTTAAGTAAAATTCAGTACTGCTGGCTACGGAGATTATATTGACATATTTTGGTCAAATTATTATTAACATTTTGAATGTTGTCAAAATCCTAAAACGCATTAGTTTTAAAATAATAAATTATGCTCCGACATTGTCCTAAAATGTGTTGGTTCCTCACACCAAACTCACTTTGTAGTTTAGATATTTAACGAGCGCCAGCAGAAGGTAGCAGTAAAATTATATTGCTACAGTTTGCGTAGGTAAGTCCTTAACAAAATCGTGACGTGAATAATATAATTTTAATATTTTATTACAATATTTGAAACTGTAATGGGACTAGAGATTCTGAGAACTGTGAGCCTGTGCATTCGATATTACAACTGCGCTCAAGTGATTGTATAAATACTCGGCTTGGCAGTGTTTCCTGAGACCATCTTACTGCGGAAAACGGAAGAATTTTGTACTTCCAATTTCAAAATATTCTATTCTTCAATTTAAAAAAATAACAAGATTCTGGTTCTCATGTTAATTTACGATTAATCCATATTTCCAACATGAATCCTGCTATCATACTTGTTACTTTATTACTTTTCGTCCACGTCACATTTTCTTATGTCACCATAGAATTTAAAAGTCAGACGTTACTATTTCCAACTATCAACAAACCTTTAGGTAAGTGCACAAATTTTTACAAAACCCTAAGAATAAATACCTATTAACCATAATCATAAGTTTTGTAATATGAAAGACCGGAAAGACGCTAATACAACATGGCAGCATAGCAAATTATTTAAGCTATAAAGCTGAATCTTACAACTAAATGTATTTTTTAATTTGTTCATACTTTTTGTAGCAGTAACACAGTCCGATGCTCCAATCTCTTCACTCAGAAACAACGCAAAAATTGTAAATGGCACTAACGTTGACGTTGCCCCCAATGAACTTCCATATCAAGTGCAGATAAAACGAAATGGGAAGCATCACTGCGGTGGTACTGTTTTAAACGAAAACTTTATTCTTACAGCTGCTCACTGTGTTGAAGAATATTCGAGTGAGTTCAATGAGGTTGTAGCTGGAAAACATAATTTTGTAGAATATAAAGTCCCTGAACAAGCTCAAAATGTCGAAACTATTTTAATGCATGAAAATTATAATCCAGCTGCAGTTAAGGCCGGAAATGATATTGCTTTCCTTCGTTTAGAATATCCATTGAAGCTGACACCCCAAGTACAGCCTCCATATTTACCTGAGCCTGATTTTGACATCACAGATCAACAAGGGATCGTTTCTGGTTGGGGGTTAAATGCTACTAATGGCAGTAGCTCAGAAATACTCCAAAAGGTGATACTTGACATATTATCTAATGCAAAATGTAACTGGATTTGCACTGGAGAGGTTCATATTCCAGATACATCGGTTTGTGCCTATTCCCAGGGAAAAGATTCCTGCCAGTATGACTCTGGTGGGCCCATGACTATTCGTTTAGAGAAAAGGTCCTACATTCTCGTAGGCATTGTGTCGTATGGCTTTGGGTGCGCTAATGAGGATTTTCCTGGGATCTATACCCGGGTTTCCCAGTACCTCAAGTGGATCTAATGTAACGCCGTATAATTAACATACGTAAATACCAACAAACATTGAAATTGGAGTGCTTCAATGCAAAGCACTTGCCGCACCAAACTTCTTGTCAGTGTAGTGATTAGAATTACTAGTTAACTAACTAAAATTATTTCACAATAATTATCATCATCATCATCATATGTAGCACTTATCGGATTCTCCAGGTATATACCTATAACCCAGTGCAGTAACTGTACCAGCATGTGAATGTAAACAAACATTTCCCCTCGGTATGAAAGACACGAAGTCTGAACACCACCTATGGAGCGTTCCCGAAGGAAGTCAGTTACAATGCACAGCTGGTATCTTACGAACTAATATGTAATATGCATTATAATTGGATTGTGGCTATAACACGGCCGACCTCTATTGCAGTCTAGGTAGATTATCTTCGTCTTCAGGAGCAATGCACACTTTCCCTTTCGGAGGGCTACAGTGCTAGGTATTTGCACTAAAATGTACTTCGAGACCAAGCCGAAATGCAGACGAGTACACCTAACCCTGAGTGCCCCACGTATTGCATCCCATATGTCGACGCAGCGTGAAAGTAATAGCAGATGCTATGAAATGAAGGGTGCAATGTATGGTCTGCTGAATGGCACAATAAGCACGCCGTCTTCGTCTCTACACACTAATGAACGGAAACGTACACTACTTCCCCTTAGTTGCGCACAAACAGTTCTCACACACTTCTCCCCACCAAGCATTTCCACTACACTAACTTCTGTGCAACGAGACACAAATACGCTACCGGCTAAGGATTCGCTCAGCGGATCAAAAAGAAACGCCGAGTTTATCGAGGATAGAGAAAATCTCCCCTCGGCCACAGAGCCGGATTCACAATAATTATAATTATATGATTATAATACGCGTAAATTTTCTGTATGGATTCAACGCCGTTTATGTAAAATACGTATGTATTTTGCAAAAATGTTTTTACCACTAGCGGCTCCAGGAGTGGTCAAATCAAAAAATTCATCGCGTTAAAAAACTTTTTAAATGTTATTTTACACATGAGAGAGCATGTTAGAAAACGTTTAGAGTAAATGTAAAATGTAAATGTAAATGTAAATGTAAATGTAATGGCTTTATTGTCAAGCTCCTCAGCGTAATCGCTGATTTCCAGGAACAGACAGGTGTGGCAAGCTTACCCCGTACTAACACAAAGCCAAGTAAGCTTTAAAGGTCGTAGTCACCACACACGAGGAGAGGCGGGTGTTTAAGGATGATCTACCTCACGATAGACCCCCGAGTGGGAATTGAACCCACCACCATCAGAAGAGAGCCTCGGCCCTTAGACCTCTGGACTACCTCGCCTCTACAGTCTAGAGTAAAATGACAAATTTTATGAATTTCCAAATTTTAAAAGTTTGAGAAATATTTTTGGCGCCATTTTGTTAAATTTCCAAAAGTTTTTAAAAACCATTAAATAATTTTGCTCGATCTCCTTTTAAAAAAAGTTTTGTTTGAATCACCTCATATTTGTGGAAAATACAGCTGAAGGAACTTGCCTCAAAATGCACTTTTTAGCACCTTTCCTCCATTGTAACCCCTGTTGGGGGGAATTGAAAATCTAATATGCAGCACCCAAGTGTGACTATTCATGGTCTTCCATAATCGACATTAAAAATTTAATATTTTTTCCATTGCCAAAGTCGAGGTCGGTTACTCAGATTTAGGCTCTGAAGAATTCGCTAAGGATTATATTTTATTGTATTGCTTTCCCAACGCTTTATATATCTTCCAGTTTCTGTTAGACATGGTTTCTATTGAGAAGTTCCCGAACTTGTTTTCTCATAACTATAACTATAATTTGAATAGGCCGAAACTTCATTTTATTGCAAAAGATTAAAATAGTAGAATTTATATTTTAAAAATAAATACAACATTTTACATGTAATTAGACAATGAAAAAAGCTATATTAGAGTTTAAAACGTGAAAAAATTACAATTTGAATTTTAATTTTCACCTGTAGCAGTATCTGGTTAGTGCAGTTTAATTTTAAAATGCTTAAAAATGAGTGAAATAAAACAAGGGCTAAAGCCCTTGTTTTATGGCAGCCTTAACAGTAACGTTAGGCAGTTCTTGCCGGGTCAATTTATAACCTTTAAATTAAGGGGAGGTAGCCGTAAAAGAGTAAGTATAGTGGTAATTTCAATGCAGACTTGTAAATGTTAATAAAAAATGTTTCAGGCGAAAATGCCGTCAGGCGATTTTCAGTTTCTGCAAAGTACATTTTTTTAATTTCCCGCCAAATCTTAAATCCGAAATTTGAACCCGTCAGTCAATAAATGCAGACATGAACGATATACCAGTAAAACCGGAATTAATAGGCGAACCTATTGAACTTGTGGTTTGAGGTCAGGCCATGATTAAATTTTAATTGTAATTAAAAAACTGAATTATTTTTTTTTCAAAATTAAGTGATAGTAATGTATGATATATCATTTTAAAGCCCTTGAAAAATTAGGAAAACGGGTATTTTGTTTTAGGCTTCGGACGCTTAAAAAAATATTTAGGCGTAATTTTCGAAAAAATTGACGGTTTTTTAAAAAAAAATGTTGAAAATTTGTGAGTAAAATCGTGCAGAGTCCGTTATCTAGATTCTACTTGTCGTTACCTTTCGAATGGTATATAACACTTCAAAATGGGTCAAATATTTCGATATCGTAAAAAATCCGGTAAATTATGTAGATAGGTAGGAAAAAATGGAAAATAAAAAACTTGTTTTAAGCCTGAGCAAAATAAAATGTATTTGTATTTCAATGTATATATTAAACAAAACGAAGCAAAAATTTTTAATTTGTTTTTACGAAGGTTAAGTTATGCATTTAAAATGTAAAAATAATTAAGTAGTGCAACGTCGCTTGTCAAATATTATTGAAATAAGTATAGACACAACTATGCAGATAGCCGAGATTCCATTGTAGATATCAATATGAGGTCTTGATATAAATATCGTTAGTTAGGTATCACGTAGGGCCAAAACGAACCTTAAAATTTAAGCTAGAATTAAAAAAAAATCAATTAATGACATCAGTGTGTAAAATCAAGTAAAATGTGAATGACACAAAAAAATTGAAAAATATTTCATTTATATATTTTTAAAATGTAAAAAGTATTTTGTTTGAACGTTATTAAAAAATGAAAAATGTTATATATACCTACAGGCAATAAGGTAAGTGGCAGTATAAGTGGAGGGTCTGGCAGTATAGTGGAAATAGGGTATGTGGCAGTATAATCTAATTCATAATGTTTGGTGGTCATTCTCATAGAGTTTCCAGCAGTATAGGAAAAATAATAAAATTGCCTTTAACCTGCATTCTTGTATACAATTCAGTTTTATACCGTATTCCTATCATATGCATTTGCATACGATTCAGAAAATTGTATCTTATTCCTAATTTAACTATTTGCATACGATTCAGATTATATATTATATCTTATTGGTTATTGGTGCTTCATGACTTTATCGTCAGTCGAGTTCAGTTGTATAGGCAGTAACATGGCGTCGCAAAGTGCTGCGACAGTTCGAAAAAGTAAAACAAACTGGAAATTTAATAAATTCTCTTCAAATTTGGACGAGCTCAACTGTTTCTTTTTTTGGATTTTGTTTTGGAAATTATCAACATGCTCTTGGCCGCTTTTGCTGAAGAGATATGTGTGCAAACACGTATTTGCATTAGCTGTAAAGAATGGCTTCATTCAGTTTTCAGTTTCTGCAAAGGTAGTCAAATTGACCGTCCAACGACCTAAGCGTGGACGACCAAAACAGGCCATACGACAGCCCTTGCTTAAGCAATAGGATGTAAATATTTATATATTTTTAAATTTTTTATTACTACCAACATATTACTTCGGAAAGTATTTTATTATTACCTACACATAATTTTCATCGGATCGACAGTCAAGATTTAAATATTTATATGTTTTTATTTTTTTTTTAAATACCAACCCATTTGTTCGAAAAAAATATTATTATTACTTACACTTGATTAACTTTGGATTGTAATTGTTATATTGTGTGCTAAATGAAGATAAAACTGCCACACCTTTAAACTGCCACATACTCCATTCGACAGATATTTCTAACACTATACTGCCCCACCACCCATACTGCCACATCGTCCTTTTGGGCGCCATTTGTAATACTAAACTGCCAGACCCTCCACTTATACTGCCAAATGCTCTACAGCCTATACCTACATGTGTTGTAAACGTGCATGGGTTTGAAGAGTCCAAAATGTTTCAATACGTGTTTAAGAAACATGTGCAATATACTATGTCTGTAGTTTTGAAAAGTTCAAAATGTACTATTTTTCTAAATGCAAAATACTTGATTTTCTTGTTTTCCAAAATTTTTAAATGTTTTAATTTTCTATACTTTCAGAAATATATTTTTTTAGGTTAAACAGCAACAGTTGCAACAGCGGACATATCATAACACACAGACAGAAACTGAAGCAGTAAAAAGGATAAGGAGAAACATGAGTAGTACTTCTGTTCCTCCGGACAATAGACAACATCATATTTCATAACATACGTCTGTATGAGCCATTATTAGGCACCCATGTAATAAATGGAATGTACACTGAATTATGAAATGTGCTTTATTGATATTGATACAATTTTTAATCCTTTTAAAATCCACAATAAAGTTTTAAAAACACAACCTGAACCTGTAACACAACCAAAGTGTAAAATTGCAATAATTAGTAAAATACAACAAAATTTTATAAAATAGTAGTAGCAACTTTGACGTGGTTTACATTTAGGTAATTTAACAAAAGTACCTGACATACAAGTAAATTAAAATTTATGCAATTTCTTCTGTACTCGCTATAGGCTATTAATTAAATTATGGTTCAACGCCATTTGCTAATTCCTTTAAATATATTTTAAAATAATTCATTGGGTATGTTAGTGGTGTCATGCACAAAATTTATTATATGAAAATTACGAAGAAGTTCACGTTGTAACAATAGCCATGATATTTGATTTTATTTTTATGGCGTTACTATTAGACTTTTTAATAAATATTTAAAAATAGAATATCTTAAGATTTAAACTCATGCTTCTTGTCGACAAAACAAACTTGAAATAGAATATTTATTTAGTAGGGTATTAGATCTACTATGCTGTAAGGCTACATATTACAAGATAAGCATGAACTAAATTTTTAGTTTAGTTTGACGTTGCTTTATACTTGTGTTTTAACTACTCTGACATCTACTAACATAGTTGTGCTAACAATGCTATTGTTTTGCAAAAAGATATTTTGGGCTGTTGCGCGCGAGAGCATAATTCGGCAATGACAGCTTCATGTGTTTAAAATACGAAATTGAAATCGTAAAAAGTAGTATGACTATATTACCAAAATTCAAATTTTTTAAATTACATTTTAAATTTAATTTTAAAAACTAAAAATAGGATTGAGCAAGCAGCAAAGTATCGTCAGTGAAGAAGCATTTTGGCTTAAATGGGACCCATGACCTAAAATCTTCTTCCCTCACGAGTCACGAGTCGTAATCTGACCTTAATAACAATAAATAGCTTAAAAAATCTTTGCTTTAAACTACAATAAATAATAAGGCTTCCTTCCAACTAACCTCCTAAATTTTATAATTTAAGAACGTATGTATGTACATGCATTAACCATTTAAAATCCAAATCGAACTGAACAACAAACAAGTTGTTATCCTAATAATAATCGTAATAGTAAAATTTAAGGTGTGAAGTTGAACTTCCAGCTGGATCTTTTCTTTTATTAAATTCACTGTATAAGTTTCAAGTTTCACACAGCACATTTTTTCAAGCCTCAGTATTGTGAAGGGAAATATAGAGGCTTGAACTTGTGATGCATGTTCAAATTTCACAAAAAACAGTTAATGAAAAATACTGGAGAAATTGATTTCATTTTTAGATGCTGAGCATCTATTAGGAATGGCTCTGTCCGTCTGTCTGTCTGTCGATATTTTTTTTTGTCGTGCTCCACAGGTCACAGTTTTCAACCTAAATTGTTCAAATAAATTTTAAATGATAGTTAATAAGATGGAATAGAACCCTATTGTTTTTGGAATCAAACGGATTCACCAATGTTTCACAATTAACGATTTAATGGACCAAATTTTGAGAAATAAAATGAATGCCTGGAAAAACCAGTGTCTGGCGACTTTACATGCATTTCAATACTTGACGCTGAACTTAAGTAGGTAGGTACATGCTCCGCACGTTCCATATACTTGACATTCAGTGGATATTCGTACCATAGAAAACTTCCGATTAACATAGGATTTTACTAGTAGGAATGCAGGGATCGTCCATAAATTACGTCAAACAAGCTTTACAATTTTAGAGACCCCCACAGTTATAAGTTCAAAAATTAGCTTAAAATATATCCTTAGCATAGAATTTAACTAGAATGCATGCAGGGATCGCCCATAAATTACGAATTTTGTTTTTACAAATTTTACCATATTAGGGATCCCCACTGTCAAAAGTTCAAACATTAGGTTGACATGTATCCCTAATATAAGATTTTACTACTGTGCATGCAGAAATCGTCCATGAATGACGTCACACAAATTTTCATTATTTTAGGGACCCCCACTGTCATAAGTTTAAAAATTAGGTTGACATATATCCTCAAAATAGGATATTTCTAGTATGCCTGACTGTATTTTTCAAGCGTACGTACAGGGATCGTCCATAAACTATTTCATGCAAATTTGACTCTTTTCGGGACCCCTACTGTCATTAGTTCAGAAATTAGGTTGACATATATTTTCAACATAGTATTTTACTAGTATGCCTGCAGGGATCGTCCATCGACGTCGTCATTCAAATTTTACTATTTTAGAGATTTCCATGCCATTAGTTCCAAAATTAAGTAAACACATATCTTTAGGATTGTATTTTTTAAGCGTATGTACAAGGATTGTCCATGAATTATGTCATGCAAATTTTAGTATTTTAGGGACCACCACTGTCATACGTTTAGAAATTAGATTGAAATATCCTCATCATAGGATTTTTAATATGGCAACTTATCATCGCCCAACTAATTATATCAACTGATCCTAACGATGGCATTATTTGTGAGCGATCCAATAAAGTAGTATGTGCTGCTTTCAGCTCTTGCAGTGCATTTTGTTTATTATTAAATTAACGAATAAGAATTTAAAATGTGGAATTATTTCATTAGTGGTCAATTCAAACTGACAAACGTTACTGCTTATGATGCCATCAAGCAAGGGCTTCAGCGTTTTTTATAGTTTTTATATATCTGCTCTATTTTATTCAAACGAATTTTAATGTCATGAGGTATTGTAAAATTCATATGCGAATTGATTTTGTACTGACACTTTTCGTATCAGCACCACTCGTACTCAACCACCTTGTACCTGTGCTACTTTGACCAGGCCCACAAGAATCAGTAAAACTTGTACCAGCACCATTGTGGCGGCGCTAATTTCAAAAACCTAAATCTTACCATAATGGCTTTTACTGTTCCCAATCGATACATAAGAAGCAATTTCTACCTAGGTAAAATTACCTTTTACATGCACCTTTACTAATACTGATCCAACTTGTAGCGGCACCATTCGTAGCTTGCCTAATCTTGTCATCATCAATCGTACCTAGCCCAATCTAGCTTTTCGAACCAAAAATACTCAAAATGACTGCACATGCACATGTACCTGACCCACTGTCACCAGCAAAGGTCGTATTTTCGTACCTTACTCGTTGGCACTAGCACTTAATGCTAGGTTTAGGTTTGCCTTTCGACAAAAAACATGCTTTCCAGTGATGAAGTCACTTGCTCTAAGCTCAGCATCTACTTCGTGCCCACGGTGGACAAATCCGGCGCGAAGCGCCGAATTTTTTTACAGTGTACAGTTCAGTGTTCAGTCAGTGCATGTTGTGTATAATACTGGTTACATCCCTGGGACTGGAATTGGGGCTGGTATCGGTTGGTGCTGTGGTTGAGTAATTTCCGGTAGGAACCAGGGCCGGGAACACGGGGTCCTAAAAAATAAAGTAAGCACAGAATTTAGGGTCTTTATCTTTAAGCGAATCGTGAAGAAAGTACAAAGGTTGAATCGAGGAAACTAGGAATAACAATAAAGTTAATGAAGCAAGATGAAATTGGAATGGTGTAAGTGTAAGACTACAGCCGTAATTTACACTGTACAGTATAGTTCCTTATTTACTGGTATTAGAGGCTGGAAGTATAACATAAAGCTGTAAGCATTTGTGTACAGAAAAAAGTCTGTCGTTTCTGCAGTGTTGTTTATGAGCAGAGCGGAAATGAAGATGCACTTTAATTAGTTTTACTTCGATTTCGTTTCATGTGCTTGGTGATGTGTAATTATTTCTCTACATTTTCTTGTAGAAGTTTTATGCTTGCAAAAATTGTCGTTGCAGAGAGTCAATGTGAAGTATAATGTGGTTAAAAGGGAGCATGGTTTCGTATACAATAGTCACACAAAAACCTTTTTTTTTAATTGTAAGAAACTGCTTACTATAAAAAAAATCACATTGGACAATTTGTCGGGTTTTGACCGAATTGCTCAATTAAATTTCTTTTACATTTTTAATTCACATGGTGTTGTTTGAATACTCTGATTAATACTAATAAATCCTATTGTTTAACCGACTTTTTAGATGCTGAGCAAGCATCTATTGGTCTGGTGTTTGCTGTCTGTCTGCCTGTCTGTCTGTCTGTCTGTCTGTCTGTCTGCCTGTCTGTCTGTCTGTCTGTCACAGTGTCAGTTGGTCGCACGCTACAGGTCGCATTTTTGAAGATTTTATATTGAAACCTTTTTTAATCGCCCAGAAAAGCGAGAGAGAAGTGCTGTATAGTTTTTGGTTATTATTCACCTCATAGTTTTTTCGCAATTAGCAGTTAAATCGACCAAGAATTAAATCAATGTTTCAAGATAAAAAAAACTTTCCGTGTATTTCTAACGGCGAAACTTGACAAGCTCTCAGCTCCATATGTACCTTCAATGTATTATCAGCCCTTTTTTTATCTTGAAACATTGATTTAATTCTTGGTCGATTTAACTGCTAATTGCGAAAAAACTATAAAGTGAATAATAACCAAAAACTATACAGCACTTCTCCCTCGCTTTTCTGGGCGATTAAAAAAGGTTTCAATATAAAATCTTCAAAAATGCGACCTGTAGCGTGCGACCAACTGACACTGTGACAGACAGACAGACAGACAGGCAGACAGACAGCAAACACCAGACCAATAGATGCTTGCTCAGCATCTAAAAAAAGGGCTGATAATACATTGAAGGTACATATGGAGCTGAGAGCTTGTCAAGTTTCGCCGTTAGAAATACACATGGAAAGTTTTCACTAATATCCATTACAAGTAAATGTACTGCTGACATATGTACGTTTACAGGGCAGACTGGTATAGTGGTCGTTGGTTTGACACTGCAATGTAAAATTGAAAAATATGCGTTCTCATGATGGGGGTCGACTCTTCGAATACCAGCTCAGGCATTCGGAATTCTCCTTCCTCATCATTTTACAGACGTTAACAGTGCAGCCTAGGGATTGTCCATAAATAACGTCATTCAAATTTTACTATTTTAGGGATCCCCACTGTCATAAGTATAAAAATTCGGTTGACATATATCCTTCACATAGCATTTTACAAGTATGCATGCAGGGATCTTCCATAAATGACGTCATATAAATTTTTACTATTTTAGGGATCCCCACTGTCACAAGTTTGGAAATTCGGTTGACATAATATATCCTTAACATAGGATTTTACTAGTATGCATGCGGGGATCGTCCATGAATGACGTCATAAAAATTTATACTATTTTTGGGATCCCTACTGTCATAAGTTTAGAAATTCGGTTGACATATATCCTTAACATAGGATTTTACTAGTATGCATGCAGGGATCGTCCATAAATGACGTTATACAAATTTTACTATTTTTAGGATCGTTACTGTCAATAGTTCAGAAATTCGGTTGACATATATCCTTAACATAGGATTTTACTAGTAAGCATGCAGGGATCGTCCAAAAATGACGTCATGCAAATTTTACTTTTTTAGGGATCCCCACTGTCATAGGTTTAGAAATTAGGTTCACATATATCCTAAGCATAAGATTTTACTAGTATGCATGCAGGGTTTGTCTATAAAGGGCGTCATACAAATTTTACCGTTTTAGAAATTCACATGCCTTTAGTTCTAAAATTAAGTTAACTTATAAAAATTACGTCATGCAAATTTTACTTTTTTAGGGATCCCCACTGTCATAGGTTTAGAAATTAGGTTCACATATATCCTCAGCATAAGATTTTACTAGTATGCATGCAGGGTTTGTCTATAAAGGGCGTCATACAAATTTTACCGTTTTAGAAATTCACATGCCTTTAGTTCTAAAATTAAGTTAACTTATATACTTTACATTGAATTTTCAAGCTTACATACGGGGATCGTCCGTAAATGACGTCATTCAAATTTTACTATTTTAGAGATCTTCACTGTAATTAGTTCAGAAATTAGGTGGACGTATGACCTCAACATATGATTTTTTTAGTATTCATACGGAAATCGTTCATAGATGGCGTTGTTTAAATATTATTATTTCAAGTATCCCGCCTGTCTTTAGTTTTAAAATGAGGTAGACGGGTACCCATATTATGGAATGCCTCCAGTATTCATACTGGGATCTTCCATAAATGACGTCATCTAAATATCACTATTTTAGGGTTCCGCTCTGCATTTGTTTAAAAATTAGGCAAACAGATACTTTGAACGCAGGGGTGTTACAAGAATACATACACAGATCGTTTATAAATACCTTTATCTAAGTATTATTATTTTTTTAACTGCTTGCAACGTACATTCTTAAATGGCTTATTGGTGGTGGAGGAGGCTCTATAAATGACGTTATTTGTGAATTAGGCAATTCTTACAAATTTTCCAGATATATTTAACTACATGCCACGTACTTCTATATATGGCTTATTGATGGTAGAAGAGCCTCTATAAATGACGTCATTTGTGAATAGTGCAATTTGTCAACATTATTTAGCTATATTTAACTACATGCTACGCACATTAGTATATGGCTTATTGATGGTAGGGGAGCTTCCATAAATCTAATATCATCTTTTAGCGTAACATAAATTGTGTTGCGCATTTGTTGAAGCTCAGCATCTACTTCGGGCCCGCCCCCGGTCGACAAATCCAGCGCGAAGCGCCGGATTTTTTATTGCGAAGAAGTACCACTACGTATAAACACTTAACCCAGACCTGGTGATTAATCATCTGTCTATGCGTATATTGCTTTCTGCAACTTAACCAAGCGGCGTCAAAATAGTTTATATTTTTGATTTTGTTTCGTTGAAAAATTAAGCAACATAGAGTAAACACACATTTTAAAGACATGCATATTTTGCCAGAAGTTTATTTCCAGCATAAATAATTCCAAAAATTTTGAAGCGACGTTAACTACTATTTCTGCATTATTCGTATGCTAGTTTTATTGTTGACTTTCGTAATAATTATTTTGTTTCAATGAAATTAAAGGAATATTTGAGTCTAACACATACACACGCGTGAGAATCATACTATCATGGGACGTTCAGGGTTTAACCTTACAATTGTACACATGCGGCGATAATCAATATTATATTACCATAAACCTTTATTATTTTACCACAGTGCATATAATTGCCTTATATTGTTTTGATTGTTTGGTGGCGCTAATATTCTTTGCATTTAAATTTGTGGCTTTTCCTTTTTTTGTCAGGACAAGGTAAACGTAATTTACTGAGTTCATATTTTATTAGGGCGTATACATATGTGCTATTCCTTTTGAAAGTTATTACGATTCAAATAAACGGGTTAAAAAAAATTTAAAAATTCTACATGCCTCACGAAAGGTATTCTTTGATATTTTATTTAACCTGTTAAAAGTAAACTTGAAACTCACCATTTTATTACCCAGCAATCCTCATATTTTTGCAATATAGTTATAGCTTATAGCGCTTTAATTCGACCAACTTAAAAGTCGATGGTGGGTTTGCCAAATGGAGTGAATCAAATTGCGCTGTTTTTCAAACGGCGGGATTGTGAAGCAATATTAAATCGGATCTAGGTCATTGTTGTTAGAAATGCTAGAATAACACATTTCACGAGATTCATAATGAGTATACGATTTTATTAATTTTTAATATTTTCATGATCGTAGTCAGGTTCATTATAGAACAGTCATGAACCGTGACTAAATCGCAACTGTTCAGTGATTTGTAGCTTCAGTCTACGCTGGACTGAATTATTCACTGATTTTGATATAATTTACAAGAATTTAGATCAGAAATAATAATAACATTATTTCAATAAAAACATCAATATTCATAGTAAAACCATAGCATTAAATCTAAAATAAATCTGCAACAATTGGTATTGTTATAAGAAGTATTCATAGTTTCAGTGGCGGATCTAGGATTTTGTCATAGTGGGGGCTAATAATGTTAAGCGGCCATATTGGAAAATGGCCGCTCCTATCTCCACAATGTTAAAAAGGTCTCTCTTAGGGGGGCTAAAGTCTCTTAGCCCCCCCTTTGGATCCGCCACTGCATAGTTTAGTGTTTCAAATTTGTGCTAAAAATAAAGCCAGAATTTCATACAGTAGTCAATGTAAGTTCTTCATTCCAAAATTGGAGCACTGAAAATAGAATTATTTCTTTCTGCAAGTGTGTGTAGCAAGAACTTGCTATATATGCGTGTCTTTAAGCAGCTTTTTTAATTTTTTTTTCGCATCCTATTATGTGTGTATTTATTGAATTTTTGTTTTTCAATTTTTAAATTCGATGTGTAGTTTTAAATTTATTTTCACAAACGATATAATAAAATAAACATTTTGTAGGAGAATCTGATAATGACATGAGAAAGGAAAATGGTGCGCATTGGAAAGTATTTAAATTGTAGTAAGCTTAGACGCCGTTTAAAAATTATGGCGCTCATGATTTGATTATTAAATGATGGTGGTCGTTATCGTCACTGGTTTCGATGAAATAGGTTGATTTAAGTAGAAATAGAATACGACACTGCAGTTATGGAATGGTGCAATGTGGGTTCTTTTACATCTTAAAACACTTCTAAATCTAAATGCACAATTTGAAATTTTTGTTTACCCTTGCAAAACTCATATTGGTTTGTTTCATGATTCTAACATTTTAAAATTGCTTTTTACTAATAAATAATAACTTTATTATTTGAACTTGTTTTTGATGTTCAAGACGTTTCAGTTTGCTGCTGTCATTAAAAGTAGATCAACCATATTGGATTAATTTGTTTTGGCAACATTATTATTCATTAACTACAAGTTGTTTTTCGTCAGTAAATATGCTTTTTAATGCATTTCACACTTTGCACTATTTAATTTAAAATTTTGATAAGCCAGTGTAGCAAAAAGCTACACAGTTACTATATGTATTATTTTAAAATTAAATAGCAGCAATTTCCCACGGTTCATAATTTATTTACTGTATTGCTATTAGATACTGGATGCTGCACGATTTGAAGCCATAAATAAAGTCTTGCACTATTGCGTAGTGATGATTGCCGGACTTTAAAATAAAGCTGTTAAGATATAATTGAAATCAAAATAATACTAATACCAATATTTTTGTAATTAAAGAAAACAAAATTGTTAAATAAAGAGTTTTTATTTCTCATTATTTTTGAGAAATTTTCTTTTATGCGCCGGTCTCGGTGATTGTTGAAAAAACAAAAATTGACTATTTTTTATCCACCTCATGATCTGTTTTATCTATTATATATCTAAAAATGCCGACTGCAATTTCTGTTAAGAAGCCGTGTGTTTTCTTTTTTCTTATACGGAATCTAAGCTATAAAATAGGCATTCCGTGAACGAGCTTAGTCTTACAACTGAATTTAATATAAAAATATGTATCAAACGGTTTTGAGATATTACGCACAACTGTTTGCTTTAAATTATGTATTACACGCATGACATGATCAAACACCGCTTCATAATTTTATGTCCGAGTCCAATTCAAATTTAAACAAATCAACTCAATCAAATAATTCGAGTAGCAGTCAAAATTGTGAAGGCGGAAACGGAGCAGCGTCTGCGACGGCCAGTAACACTTCCACTACTAAACAAACTTATGTATAAGCCTGGGATTTATTTGGTGAGTGAAAGGATTTATTTCTTATGTAATGAACAAGTCGCAAGAGAAGAGCGTTTTAAAAGTGCAATCTATTTACACCTTTTTGAATAAATAAAAATTTTTTATGTTTAAGATTTTAAAAAGAGGCTCGTACAAGTTTTAAAATGCACAAATTGCTCTATTTAAATGTTGTTTGAAATATCCTAAACACTCTATCTACATGTTTTAAACGCGCAAAAATTTTTCTACTCAGATGCTTTTAAAATAGTTACATAATTTTTTGCAAGTACAGTGTTTTATTACTAGCTAAAATACGAAATGGCTTATTTTGATCCTTCACTTACGATACGTTCTCTGCAGTGCATAACTGTAGTACAGAAAACCGTTCTACTGCAGTTCTGAGGAATTTGCGTGTATATAGTACGAAGTTCATTTGCATTCAACACGTCATTCTCCTAATGAGAAATGCAACGGATCAGTAATCTGCATGGTAACTGGATATCTATGGATTATGGGAATTTTAGATTATAGAATTTAAATTTAAATATTTTATTTCTGGAGTTAGAATTTGAAGTATTATTTAATTGTAATAGTGACAGTAATTTTGGAAAGTGCATAAACTTATAACTTGTTGTATGAGCTGACGTCAAATGAACCTAATTCAAATAATTGTTGATAATAAAAATGCGTGCTAACACGAACACAAGTAGGAATTCAATGGAGGGGATAGTATTGCGTTTCCAGGGTGAAAACTATTTAATTTCATCCTAATTTAAAATACTGTTTTGTGTTTGTCTAAGGGGTCGTCCATAAATGATGTCAAGGTAGGGCAAGGTACACGAGTCTAATTAGATATTGATGACATTCTATGTTAAAGATAATCATTTACGCCATGACTAAGCTGATTGCTGATTACAGGAGTGTCATATGGTTCCAGAATTTAGATATTTCAAGGACAACATATCTAGGGCGACCCCTAACATAACACTAGAATAATATGATTCTGTTATTGAACTTCATCAAAGCATTTGATTAGTTGCCAAAACTTCTCTAGACGGCTTTAAACTACAAAAAATAACTCATCTTTTTAAAATATAAATCGTACAAATGCTGTACCTAAAATTAAAAGTCATACCTTCTATACGCCCCTTATAGAATGTGAAAGAAACTTCATTTTCCAATACTTTAAAGAACTATAAAATTCATATCGTTTAAAACTTCATACACCTGTGGCATTAAATCATATGTGCTAAACTAAATTGGTGAATCTCGTCAAATAATTTTGAAAATCTTTGCTTCACAGATTTTAATTCTATTGCTATTCTTATCTGTACAAATTTGAAAAACTAATAACGTAACTATCTTGGCAAATACCGATTTTAAATGCACTTTAGAACGCAATAGTTTTTACATTTTTATAAAGCAAAGCAATATTTACCAAAACCAGCAAAAGTTCCAAAAATTTTAAAAATTTTCATGTACCCCCAGAATCCATAAATTTCCAAATAAATATACAGTAAAACTTCGTTACAACGGCCTGGGCTACAACGGCCACTTTGATACACCGGTCAAATTTTTTAGTCCCGGCAACAACGCTATACTGCGTACTGTTAAAGTACAGTCTTACAACGGTCAATTCTACAACGGTCGCCTTGATACACCGGTCCAAATCTATGGGCCGTACATCACTGTTACCATTAGAATGATATTTGTTACAACGGTCTTTGGCTCGACTTTTTCTTTCTTAACATTATCTCCATCTGTAAATGGAATGGAATAATATTTCAAGAAATAAATAGGCGGGTGGATACAAATGACACAAATTAGAAGGGATCTAATAACACGAGGAGTACCACTAGGCTCTAGGAGTTAGGAGTTTTGCTAGCTTTAAAATATTTTTTTTGAATTTTAACTTCTGTTTGCCTTGGCGATTTATTAGCGAATGAGTATGGCTCCAACAACGAACAAGAAAAACCGCAAGCAAATGACAATGAGTGAAAAAGTGTCAATCATTCACGAACTTGAGAGTGGAAAATAACAGTCAGTGGTTGCAAAAGAAAAGTCCCTGCACAAATCATTGTTCTTAAATTATTACTATTATAGTTATTCACAACTTGTCTTAAGAAGGTAGATTTACGAATGAGATTTGCAAAAAGAAAAATATTGCTGCTGCTTGACAATTGTAAGCCTCACATGGTGAAATACAAGCTCACAAATATTAAACTAGGCTTCTAACGTCTAATTACGATTTACTATTACGAATGTACAAACAAAATTACATATTCTGTATAACTTAAAATTTTGTCAAATTAAAAATATTGCAAAAACCATATGTCACTATACAACGGCCAAAGACCGTTGTAACTTTACTTCGGACCTTTGAAACACCGGTCAAAACTCACCACCCCCTTGAAAGACCGTTGTAACGAAGTTTTACTGTAGTAGCTCAAAAATAAAAACATTCTGCTGGATTATTATAGCCTTTGAAATTTCTTACAGATTTTAGACGGTGCAGTACAAAGGTACAAGCGTTTTGGAATTTTACTAAATAAATAGGATGATGATGAAAGGAATTGGCAAATTATCACAGCATTGTAGAGCGGTAAATTCCTTTCGGTGTTATTTTCAGAGAGACACACAGGAGACCGATAGTTTACCATATACATAGCGTGCAAAAGGGCGGAGAGTTTAAATACTGTTTTTCGTACAATGCTGTTTATCAGTGCCTTTGCTTGCTGCTGGTAAACAATGTACATTAAACACTATTGGAAACCATTAACCCAGCCCGTCCTGCGGACGGAATGTAACAGCAGTTATGAATTTTTAATATATTTATAGCAAAGCTTTTATGTTTTAAGGCTACAGCTCGTTAGCTCCTGTTATGCCAAATATCGCACAATACCGCCTATCATTATACTAATCAGTAGAAAATTAAATTTTCAACGTTTTGTCGTCCCATTCATTATTTTAACTTCCTGCTATAAGATACATCATTTGTCTTGTTATTGTTGGCTAATGTATTTGCTTAAGTCGCGCAACTTGTTTACATAGCTCATTTTTAGATGCTGAGCTTAAGCATCTATTGTAATGGTCATGTCCGTCCGTCCGTCCGTCCGTCCGTCCGTTGGCCGTACACTACAGGTCACAGGTTACAACCGATTTTCATAAAAAAATAGTATACGACCAGAAATGCGACTGGGCAGGTCTGTATTGTTTTTTAGTTGTAATTAGTCTAACCTGTTATCCACAATAAATTGATTACTGGACCTATGTCAGAAATTTGTAAATTGGAGAGGCTAAAAACGGCTGAACCAAATAGCTGAGGCAACTGAAAGAGGCGGCTGGCAAAGATAAAGCTGCCATTGTTTGCATGTAAAATTTATCCTTGCCAGCCTTCTCTTTCGGTTGTCGCTACTATACATACCTACCACTGAACAAACGTACCCAGGTACGATCGGCCTACGCTTCTCACTCTTAGCATTCCATTCCGTGTGTATAAATACCATACGAAATTGAATGTTAAGGAGCGTTCACAAATGATGCTATCTTAATTTTCTGACCCACCCACCCATTTCCACTGATGTTAAACATAATGAAAACGGGGAATTTTCATATGCACGTACCCATTTAAATGATATCACCAGTTGTAAAAATGGGGTGTAGATGGTGACGGATCGTCCATAAACGACGTCCTCCACCATTAATATTTTTTTCAGCCTATTTTATCATACATGCATTGAACTAACTTATATTAGTTATAGATATTTTTTAATTCAGATCACACTAATCGTTTTTCCACAATTAGTATTTGCATTGAGCAACTCTGAAATTTTTCCTTATACATTGTGAGGGAACGTCCGTTAATGACGTCTTTCGAAAATATCATAATTGTAGGTGCCCCCTTTCCCCTCCCTTTTAATTATTTAACCATTTGTAGATGCTAAGCACATAATGACGTCCTTCAGTGTTATAGATATCGAGGGATCGTGCATAATGACGTACTTTAAATTTAATAGTTTTTAGAACCTCCAGTACCAATTTTAAATGTTTTTCCATCCTATATTGACTACATGTCACGGACTTACCTTTATGAGTTATAGATAGTCAGGAATCGTCCATAATGACATCGTTCTAATACCATAGTTTCTAGTATCGCCAGTCCCAACTTTACACTTGTTTCCATCCTAATTTAACAACATGTCACGGACGTAACTATATGTGTTATTGATATTCAGGGATTGTCCATAATGACGTCATTCAAATATTATAGTTTTTAGGACCCCCTCTGTTAACATCAAAATATTTTCCAACTTATTTTTAACTGCTTGCCATGTGCATTCGTATATATTTTATTGATTATAGGGGAGGATCCATAAATGACGTCATTTGTTAATCATGCAATTCTCAAAAATATTCCAGCGTTTCTTAACTACATGCCACGTACTACTATATGGCTTATTGATGGTAAGGAAGCCTTCATAAATGACGTCATTTGTGAATGTTGTAATTTATAAAAAAATTTCAGATATATGCTGAAAATGTGCTACGCACATTCGTATGTCTTATTGATTGTAGGGGAGCTTCCAACAATCTTATACCACCTTCAAGCGTAACATAAATTGTCTTGCGCCTTTGTTGAAGCTCAGCATCTACTTCGGGCCCTCCCACGGTCGACAAATCCGGCGCGAAGCGCCGGATTTTTGTTATATACTACGTCTACATGCATCTCCTGGGTTAAGGGTTTAAAATAAGTGAGGTAAACGAACACGATACCGGACGCCGGACACCGAAGTCTGGATTTTGTGACTTGGAGCTTATTATTATGTATGTAGATTGGACTGCATGGATATTGGATGTTGTTATTTTTGTGTAGAACCATTTTTAAAGGATTTCTCTTTGGGAAATGAGGCCATATATTCAATTTCATTCCTTTTAATACCACGTGAAAAAAAACTGATCAGATGAGAGGCTTGTGCGATCAGTTTTTTTCATTTATGCTCGTGTAACTTTGGTGCGGGTAAAAACAAAACTAAGAGGACGTAGTGCTGTAGTTGTACTGTCTTATAGTTTTGGGCTCTTGTTTTTTTATTCCCATAGGTGAAGATTAAATATTAGAAAATTCTTTTTAGTTGCTAAATTGAATTAAAAATATGTTTAATAAGTTGACAAATGCATACAATATTTTGCTGTCCAAATGGCGTAGATTGAAAAATTGACAAATTAAGGTACAAAAAAAGTATTTACAAAACTTTTAATATCAAAACTTAAAATCAGGATTTTTTAGATCAAATTAAACAGGCAGAATTATGTAGTCAGACAAGTGTGAATAACGTATTTGGCACCGTGCACAAAAATTTGTGAACTACAATGTGTAATATGCAAAACAGTGCCTCTACTGATACGGATATTATAATTTAAGATAAAATAAAATGTGTATCACTAAATTTGTTTTGATGGTAAGGTGAAAATCCAGACGTACAAAGTAAAAGATGACGTGACAATAAAAACAGTAATCAGAGTGTTTCAATCTTGAATGAAGGTTGTCGAGAATAATTTGGTATTTTGGTATTGGCGATAAATAAACAACGTAGATTTAGACAACTAATAATTTCTTTCTAATAAACAGAAAAACAAATAATTTATTCGCACCACAATTTACGAAGATGAATCTAACAGAGAAAATGGAAAAGATAATTAAATAGTACTTTTACAAGCAGAACAAAGCTAACTTATATAAGTAGTATTTCAGGTAGGAATCGGCCAGAGCTTTGCTCTGGCACAAGTTCAAGCTTTCAATTCTAAAATTCAATTCTACTTCAAAGGCCACTCGAAGCTAGTATTTATAGCCCTCAAAAGAGTAACTTCACAAATAAATGTACAAGCGGGATAAATATTAATAGAAAGAAATAATGCTTACTTAACTATGTAAACTTACAAGACAAAGAATTAATGTAGGTCAGATAAGGAGGGAAACCAGCCATAAGCTGTCGAGGAAAAATACAATCACACTACAGTATATAAAACATTCTAATTGTATACTTATTACAAGTAGGTAGGTTTGAGTCAAGCACAATATTTCTTTTTCTTATCTTTACGTTAGGTAGCAGTCAAAATGAAATGCTAACTGTAAATAGAAGAATGAAGTAATGTTAATTTGTGTACATTTACAACTTAGAATAAACATAGTTACCAAATAATTAAATTAAGTACGTCAATGCTTAAGCATAGGAATACATTGATTTACGGAAAATGAATTATTAAGTAAACGCTTCAAACAATTTAGACGCGACTTGACACACTTACTAAGAAATAAGCCCTCTAACTGTACATAAAGTTAAATCCGTCTTCACTCGTCTAGAAATCCTGTGAGCGACAGTCAAAGGAAGGAAAATTTCGTAATATAGTTAAATTCATACTGTAAGTACATATGCTGCTTTGACTCTAATTTCAGAGTTTCTATTTACCTAGCAATACAATATCAAAAGAAATAGAGGAAAACAATGTTCAAATATATATCATGAGCTTACATCGAAACAAAATTAGTCTACATTATGTTTAAAAAGTGTATAGATAAGTAATGAAATATGTATGTAGCTTGATTTGATTCTTTAGAGGCCATAAATATGCCTATATGTAGTGTAAATGGTATGTTGAATCCAGTGTTATATCTTGTTAATGATTATTTTATGTAATAATAATTTAATGCAGCCATCTTGATAAACTTGAAAAAAACTTGAAAGTTGTCTCTTGGATAAAGATGACATTTACGATTATGCTCCACCGGTTCAATTTAGTCCTGAGCGCGTTATCAACAACAATTCCAATTCCAATACAAGTCAAAATCTTCACCAACCTTTTAAAACGTAAATTTAATCTTTTCGTTCTACTTTTAAAAAATTGTACTCACTATATTTCTAAATCCTATGCATAGTTTCTTTTTTAACATGTCGATTACGCATTGTTTGGGACAGCAGAAATAATTAATGAATTTAAAGTACGAAGCTGTACAAAAGGAAGGAGTGCATTTAATTTAACAATAATAGGAAAAACGTCTCTTGTAACCGATTACACGTATTTATATTGATGTACTTGGCAGCTAAAAAGAGTGAGGTAAATCTGTACGTCATATCAGTGGCAGCTGCAATAACTATTTTTACATGGCGTTGAAATTTCATAATTATAACGAGAACTACAAAAGTAACTACAAATATTTAAAAAGAAGGAAAAACTATTTCGGCTCAGGCAAAAGTCGCAAAAATACAGTTGTTTCAAAATTAAACTATTTTTGCAGGTTTTTGTAAAAGCAAAATAAACATTTTGTATTACTTTCTTTAAAACATACAGGGACAAATAATGACAGGTTTTCAAAATTATACAATTAAATAAAGAAAAATTGTTATTTTACATTTCGACTTCACAGCAACGCGAATTTTTGCCAGAAAAATGACGTTTGAGTATTGAAAGGAGAAACCACATAAATCTGTAGTCTGTGGTTGTTTTCAAAACTTTATTATGATCACACTGACTCCAACTAACCTTTCCTGCTCACCTGTTGCTTCAAAGACAGCTTTTACAAAAAATAATGTTTGAATGGCGTTTAACTAGAGGCTCATCAAATTGAGATGCTTTCAATTGTAATTCAATGTTTATAATAATATAAACATTGATTTTAAGAGTATGCACAAATCTACTATCTTTTCAAATTAATTTAGAAATAGTACTTTTAGAGGTAACAATACTCACACATTTTTTTTCCAAAAATATAGTTTTAATCTAAACGTAATTATCAGCTTCACTTTAAAAAAATGCATTTAGTAATAGTTTATTTCAAATAGTCCTATTTATAAACTTTGTGTATTCTAACTATACACAAGTTTCAAAACGGGGTTTAATGTATTGCTCATTTAAAACACAATAGTCAATTTTTACTTTGCATACCCAGAACGTACAACATCATCATCATATTATCATTTTATGCTAATAACAGAATGCTGCCCTTCCTTAAATATATTGATGCTCATGGATACAAACAAAACTTCTGTACAAAAAAAAATCAACGAAATCAAGCACTAAAATGTGCATAACTAAACTGGCTCTGACAATTCAGTGCACCTAAGTAGTCGGCGATAATTTTAAAATTTAGAATTCAAAATTAATTTTATTTAACCCAAAAACTCCAAAACACTGTTGGTTTGTTATTGCTCTTAAGCATTACCTATTTCATACTACATTTTAATATGGATTTAAAACAATTAATTCAATAATAAGTAGGGGAATGACATTTTAAGTTTTTCATTCCTTTTATTACATTGTTTTCTTAAGAAACTTCGACATCTCTTTTGTCTTACCGACAAAGGGCCTGTTTATAGACAAAAATGTTTTTAAATGGTTTTGAAACTAATTTACAAAAACAGTTTAAAATCTTTAAAGCTGTCCAAAAATCATGTTGATTCAGGCGCAAGGACAAATAGTTGTTACGAAATTTACTTTTTTTTACCAAAGGTTTGGTAATTTGCGATTTGGCGTACTTTCACTATAGTGAAAGTTAGAATGAACAGTTTTTAATGTACCTTTGAATAAACGACTAAAAGGACTTTGATTAAAAAGTTATTCGAATAAAAAATAATACGACTGGTTTTATGGTAAAATAGGAATTTCATTTGTTCCGTATAGAATTATATATCTCACCACTAAATGCAGTACCGATACCGGTGCTGGTACAAGGACTGAACCCGAATCCGATATGGATTGAAAGGATAAAGTTTCTTTATACTGTACATAAAAGTAGTGGCTTGTATGCATTACTTTAGGGTTCGGTTTGGGTCTGGTAAACAGGAAAAATAAGACACAAAATAGGATTGAAATAATAGTGCTAAACAGATGAGTACAATACAGTACATACATGTATATGTATGGGATAGCTATGTTGTATAACGAATTCTGTACTTTGTTGTGCTGATAGGCCGTTTTAAAAGTAGCATATTAACAGTAATTAAGAAGATTCCACACGTGATACCATTTTATTGTATTAGATGGGACTGCAGCACCAGGATACTAACATAACTTACGTTTTTAAATCTTAAATTGTTAATTTATAACTGTGTAATTTATTATACATATATTTTTGCATATTTTAAAAGGTTTTAATAGGTGATAAGGTCAATCTCTTTATTTTAGTTTGCTACTTTCTTCCTTCGTGATACCAAAATACTGACTAGTGAGTTTTAACCAAACCATAGTACTGCCATTGATTCATTGTGGAGCTTACGAACGATCTACAGATGAAATTACTATAAATGCGTAAATATTAAGAACTAAATGTCGTCGAAATTATTTAGTAATACCAACTCATTCATGATATTCACGTCATTTTCAAAATTGCATTACTGTGGCAATTTATACAATTAAGACAGGAAACTTGAAATACAAAATTTTGGAAAAAATTTGTACTTTTAAAAAGCCCAAAAATTTTTTAAATAGTAAAAATGGTAATGTACAGTCATAATAATAGTAGTGAAAAGTATTTGTTTTTATCTAAACGTAGGTGCTGTAGAATATCTTATAAACAATTATTGTAGTGACTTAATTAAACTACAGAAAATTTGTGTTTTCAAAATTAGTAAAGCATTGTTGAAATTTTTAATGTATGCCTTGTAATTTTTACATTACTGTGTTTAGGTATGACTTCTAAATGCGTCGACCTTTTCATATTACTAAATACGAATAAACATTTTAAACGGTGTACACATTTAGAATGGAAATTAATATTTTCCACTATTTTAATAATCGAAATTTAAATATATTTCAAATACTTGAAAATTGACAGTTACATTTTTTGTAACTTTTAAAAAATTGCAATTCCTAATGTTTCACACCGTTATAAAAACAGAGAGTAAAATGCTCTTACCTTTTTAAAACTTGGTTATTAAAAATTTAACACATGTCTTGTAAATTTTTAAAAATTCGACTTGAAATTTTGCGTTTTTCAAAATATTGCCTATTATATGCGTTAAAAGTTTTAAAAACAGATATTGAAATGATTTTGCATCATTTTAAAAATTGACATTGGCATTTTTTCCACCTTCTTAATTTTTTCTATACGATTTTTTTGCGCCTTTTTAAACCTAAACACTTAAGTTTCAATATTTTTTGAGCGTTTTAGAAAATTGCAATTTAAGTTATTATTACACTCTGCCGGAAAGTGTTAAAAAACTCTCAGTGAGTTTTGATATGAATTCACTTCCTTTTGCACTTAAGCGGCAAACCCTAAATATCCAAAGTACCAAATAAACAAAGACATTACGTTTTGCAGCTAAATTTAAAACTTCTATTTTCCGCCCACCAGTTACTACAAAAAATAAGTTCCAAATCTTTATGCAAGTCGTACATACGACATTTATACTAATTCATAGCGTGTTGCTTTAAGCCAGAGACACCCCGTAATATTCAGCGCCTGCAAAATACATGGTAATCATAGCGCAAAACGGAACCACCGACACGCGGGTTTCCTTCTTTTTCTCTGAAAGTCTAAAACTCTCTTGAAAGAAAACTGTTTGATCCTCATAGTGATCAGGATCAAACAAGTTTTTTAGTGCGCTTTCTTTCATTCTTTCTTTAGCTTTAATGCGTCGTGCAGTCTTATATAGCCTTCCACACTTTATACTTTATACTGTATAGATGTTATTTTTATCTTGGCTATTGAACTAGTTTTAGTTTCAGCTGTAGTTTCCCATTATATAGATAGGTTACGTACGCACTACACCGAACGCATGCATAAACCTTCAGCTGCTACATCACGTTTACAACTACGGGAATACTTCATATGCAAATATTCATTTTTATATTCAGCTCCTTTGTTACTTTCTTTACAGATGTTTTGTGGGGCAAAATGAAGGATTCACATCGCCGAGACACTCAAACGGAAATGTGAATAATGGAAATAGTGGGAATGAAAATTGCATCGCCAATCGGCACCATACGCGGCTTATCAAAATCCTCCTACGCTTTGACAACGGATCATCAGGGAACACTGAATAGTAGCAACATTATTAGCACCCGTATCTATGGCTCTGGTGGGAACAATATAAAATTTGCTTATCTCTCTCCTGGATCTGCTGGATACATTTTTTTTTCAATTAAGACTTTTTTCAGTAATAATTTCAATTGGGATGATGAAAATATAGCTACCTTACTACGTTAGAAGTTTTAGTAGTACTGCTTATATTCGTATAAAGTAAAATCATTAGTAAAAATTATTATTACATATGGTGGCATGCTAGGCCGTTTATATATTACCTTAGCCAAGCATTTAAAAGCACATGGAGGGTTGGTAACACGGCAACGATAAAAAATCTAGAATTTGTGCTTTCATAAGATATGAAGACCCCTTTAAAAAAGTAGAAAGAATTCCCATTAAAAAGAAATCCTTCATCTAATTATTATCTGAGAATTAAGTAAAAATTTTTCATCCCGTGGCTTATTTGACTTCAGCTTCTACAAATAACTTTTGATTCCGCTCTTAAAAGTAATCCTTAAATTCTGATAGCTAATGGAAAAATTATTGGGAAGGTAAACCCGAATTTAACAGGCCAATAAACTGAATTGTAACAGAAAACAAAGCTTAATTTACTCATTTAGTCAGTCCGTGTTCGCAAGGAATATCAGAATCTCACGAATCGTTTCTTATAATAATGATATCGTTATTTTATATTGCAACTTTAATCTAGGTGCTTTGCTTTGAGGATCTTTCACCTTACGTATGTTTAGAGCTGCTAACAAATGATACCTTTTTTAATCAGCTGTGTACACATTTTTTCAGTTTTCATATTTTAAAAAAAATTGTTCGGAATTTCGACACGTTGTTATGATAGTATGGCCCTGTCTTAATTACTGCGTCAATTTAAATTTATAAACTTGAATTAAAATAAATCAGTTTTATGCAGTTTGTAATTTTGCTGCGGAGAACAAGTCATTTCCCGATCAGTTTGTCACGATGGTAAAATATAGATGTAGTTGATGATTAGACTTAAAATAGTGTTAAGCTGTAATGAATGAATACACTTTGGTCATTTTATAAATAAAAAATAAATATAAAACTCATAAATACTCATACACTATTTAAAAAAACGAATTGAGAAAACCAAATTAGCTTGTGTGCTTATTTGAGTCTATATTCATTGCGGCTGGTTACAATGCGGAACTAAAAATATTGCTACTACGCCAAAGTAATTACAAATACGCCATCAAATTGGTATTAAGACTGATGCATAACATTATTGATATTATATACAATGTGTATAGTGCTTTTTTCACATAGAAAAATGATTTGTATTTCCTTAGTTTCACGCCGATCGCTTGAAAGTTTAACAAAATCCTGTATTCGTGACGTTGCGTTATCAAATTGTAGTGGCATGATAGTAGTGATTGAAATTATGACTTATCAGATCACTCAAAGTAAAGTGAAGTAAATATTATCTGGTTTACAAAATGTCTGTATCTTGTAATGCTGCAAAATAACTGTGGGTCGACTGCATACTTTTTCAAACTCATAATATATTTTAAAAGCATTCATTCACCTACCTTTAAACAATAGCATTTAAATTGTGAAAATGTATTATGGTGTTCGACAATTTAAACATTGTATTACTTTGGCTGATCTAGTAGTATAAAATACAAAATACTAACCGTTTATCCTATATAAATAATATGTTGCATAATAACGACAACTTGCTGCTACTATACGCATTTACGCATACGTATTTTGTACGTTTGTAGCGACATATAGTATGTACATTAAATATGAATCGCATGAGCGTTGTATTTGCCCCTATATTTATACACTTATTTATAGATTTATACAGCCTTAAATTTATAATGTCCTTATGCCATTGGAAATAAACACCATACGATTTTAATTTTTGTAATAATTTCCTAATTTATAGTTTCGTCTTGTTCAGAGGCAAATCTAGTCTTCACATGGCGTCAACGAAAATTCCTAAGTAAAATTTTAAATTGACGATTTTGACTTCAAATGTGATACAGTTATGCAGACCAAATATGAAATTTTAAAAATTTGTAAATGAAATTGTTTTGTTATATATTGTTTCAGCTTTAATACAGTGTGCACTATAATTAAAAATTTTATTTAGTTAGCACAACTCATTGCGAGTACAAATCTAGGGCCCTGAAGTTTTAGCTTACCATAGTTATACATTAGAAGTGGCGTTGAAGTGAACATCTAAAATTTTATTCTTAATTATTAGCACACGCTTCCAATTTTTCAAAAACTTGCAAGAAAAAAATACTTTCAGTATGAATACTATGCAAAACGTGTAATGTGTAAATAGGAATTTAAAAACTCAAAAAATAACTTGCTGTTTTACCTGTTAAAGTTTTTAAAACTACAACACATACTATAAAAACCTATTAATAAATCATTTTTTATGCATTTCCTTAATTCTCTAGTATGCATTATTGTAGTGTACAATAATTTTTCATTAATGCGTCTAATGTATACGCAATTCCTGCCATTCTATGTTGAATTCTTTTGACGCCGTGTAATATTTATTGCGTAAGTGGGCAAAGCTGGTAACGTCTTCCAAGCACGGGTTTTTTAATTACCCAAATGTTTTAAATATACCAAAACTTTGCAGCACAAACAAACGGCTAATAAAACCACTAAAAACCGGAATGTCATCGCCCCCAGTGCGTTCTAATGTAACCTAATTCCTTATCACATTAGTATTTGACAGATTATTTTTAGGATCTTAAGAACTGTGAAACATCCCTCATGCTTCACGCATAATATTACTTTCGTTCCGATTTCAGTTTCGCTATTATTTGTATCAGCCCAGCCATATTGGTGTTGGAATACCGGCATCGGCACCGGGGTCAATACAGCCCCGATATTATTTCGCGGTCCCGGCCTGGTCTCGGACCCGATGCCTATAATTTTGGCTTCAGTGCTCTGTGCATAGGAACGTCTTTAGACTAGCTGATAATAAGCTGAAGCATTTGAGTAAACGTGGCAGTATGAATAATATTAAAGTCTTAAGTGAAATCTTCCTCTCTCCTTTCAAAATTTGTTACCCCTTTTATTTATTTCTGTCTCAGAAAAAGATATATACCTTTCCTTTATAATCGTGTTGTTCTTTCTGAGGGGAATGGAACTAATAAGAGTTGAGCCTTACCTCAGGAAGTAAGTAAATATATGAAATTTGCAAGGCAAAAAAACTCATTGTTCATTACATGTTAAAACAATTTTTAAAATAGAAAAAATACGAAATCGTCAAATTAGGAATTTTATTTTCAGTTACTGCCAAGATTCCAAAGTGAATCTTAAACTCTGATTACAAAATAGATGCAACTCAGACAGTGCAATGTCAGTAGTAAGAAAATAAAATCGGTGGAATTGGTTTTTTAATCAGGGGCTGCTTATAGCTATGCAACTTTATAATTCCGATGGCATTTGTTTAGTCACTAGAAAATTATGCATTTGTCTTTAGATGTCACGTAGAAAGAAGGCAACTCTTTTTTGCCTCTGTTTTTATAAAAATTCTACTTATACGTTGCTTGATATTATTTTATCTGATTTGCCTAGGCTTGAATATAACATGTCGTATAAAATGTTAGTAGTTTAGGGAATTTCCTGACGTTAATTCATTATTCTGGAAACCGGGGTTAAAAATGTTGTTTCTATTTGAATTTCGCTCGTAAATATTTTTTATTTTCTGAAACCAATTTTAAATCATGCGATCTGTTTGTAGGCTGACCTCAATCGCCCAGAAATTCTATAAATATAGCAATTATTGTCATCATTTAGAATTTGCATTACTGCAAATGCGACACTAATTGGGCCACATGTGTTTCTAACTCACTGATTCCGAAAAACATGTTAACATTAAGTACACAAAGCCTAATTCAAAAAGCAAGAAGAAATTAACTTGATGTTTTATGTTTTATTAATGTTATTAAAAAATATTTTAATATAGTTACACAAGAGATGCTATTAAAATATGATATCTAGAAATGTCTAAAATATCTATTTATGTATAGTGGCAGTGCCATAGAAAGGATGAATAATAAAGTGCTCTATAGTTGAAGGGCTAGAGAGGAGATAAAATTCAACTGCTACTCGGATGAGTTTTCTAAGACAACTGTTAATTTATTTAATACAGGTTCTTTGACTTCAACTTTAACAACGTTATTTGTACAATATAAATATTATAATTTTGTTAATCGAATGATGTCAATTTCACACATACTGTAGGATGTTGAAATTGTAGTTTCCTTCTGTAAAAGAATATTAACCTTATAATATTTTCCAAAAATTATGAGCTCATGCTGAGCTGCGTATGCTAATACATGATAATTTCTGAATTACAAATAATTCTAATTATAAAGCAATGTGCATCATTGCATTGTAGCAATGACTGCATCCTGTCAAACAGAAGGATGTGGTGGCCTACTCACTTCACAATGAGCTGAGTGGCACAAACATATTAAGCAATAGTAGGATTGAAGATCCTCACTATGCAACCGGAATGAACGATGACATTGCAGTGGAATGCATCGCTGTACATTATTCCTATTATAACCAATTAATAAATAAACTAGAGAGGAAGTCTCTGCATACTTCTCTCTGTAGAATGTAACATATTAAATTTCCAATGTAATAAATACTGCAATGGAATGGTCGATCTTCAATATTTACAATAATATGAGATCACCATTATTGCACAATATCCTGTTCTATTGAAGATAGAATGCGGATTATAATTTATGTAGAAAAGATATAATTAATATGATGTTTTCCTAAAATATGAATTTATATTTTAACAGATGCTTATGTGAATAATAAATAACAAGGGGAAAACTCCGGACAGAAAGGAGGAACAAAACATGCTGTGATTCACTTTTAACTTGTGTCATTTCTTTTGATTGGATACAAGAAATTTAAAACAAACACAAAATAAATAAATTTTGGATTTTGGGTATTTTGTTTTGTGAGATCCGCAAACAATATTAGTGAGTAAACCCCGTACCCCTATATTTCTGTTGACTTTGGAGAAATGGGACTGGGAACTTTGGTTTTATGTATTATTTTTTTCAGTGAGCTCGATGCAATACATGTGACTGATAGAACTATAAAACACTGCGCCTAAAATACGATATTACCCAGTTCATTTTTGTGCATGGGCTTATGTTGAATTAAATAGTGCGTAGCGTACGTGTTAGTTTGTTAGTGCAATACCAAATTGTAAATAATACAGTATTGCCTTGCCGTTCTGTTCCTGCTTCTATTGCTATACCGGTGGATGGATGTCAGGTTTATAGAAGGCCAAAAACGATTACCTTCCCATCCAAAAACCCCGAACCCCTTTGTTTTCGTTTCTGTTTTCAATTCTATATTATTTCTTTATTTTAGATCAAGTGTATGAACTACATTGAGCGTAAAAAATTTAAAAAATGGAAATTAAATCAACGAAATGAATTGAATTGTTTTCGTAGCTCAGGCCACAGTCAACAGTATAGCGATAAGATAAATAAACTCACTTTAAATTTTATAAAATCTGACTTCCCACTTTAGTCTCCCCAGTGACATTTGTAGGATGCACACTACAGACAAATCGTCTGTGAAGAACCAAAATGATCCGTTTCCAATTTTAGCTGGAATCAAAATAAGCCATGTCAAAAATTTTTATTAAAGAATAATACGTGGAATTTTAATTTCTGGATTTTTAAAATTTCAAAATGTTCTGCACAAATTCTACAAATGTTTGTGAAATGTGTAAAACGTTCTATTTACACGTTTTTAGATGCTGAGCAAGCATCTATTGAAATGGTTTTGTCCGTCTGTCTGTCTGTCTGTCTGTCTGTCTGTCTGTCTGTCCGTTCGTTGGTCCTGCTCTACAGGTCACAGTTTTTGGGTGATTTTTTATAATCGGTACAGCTTGTTTTTACTTCTTTTCAAAACATATAAACTGATTTATATGTTTATTTTTTAAAAGTGCAAACTTTTGTATTTATTTGGTTTCAAAAATTGCTAAATGTAAATTCGCATGTTTTACAAAAGTGCAAATTGCTCTTTTTACATTTTTTTTAAGTGCAAAATGTGCTAATTCACATGATTTTAAAATCATAATTTCCTAATTATGTTAGAGCAATGCATTTTAATTTCAGCTAAAAATGAATTGAAGGTGTTTTAATTCTTCGCTAACGAAATACATTACCACATACTTTAGTGTCAATATCTTGGTATGGTATTTACTATAAACATTGCAATAACGTACTTCCGAATGACTGGATTGTGTTTTCTTTCTTTTTGGTTGAAGGTGGAGAGAAGGCCGGTTGCCGAACATTTACATGGTTATCAAAATTGAGTCAAAGATTGGGAATCTCTTTTTTTTGGGCGCTCAGGATCACTGGGAACGGGCACAGTGCACGCAACGGTGCCGGTGCCGGTGCGGTCAACAGCAACGGTAACGGAAACAATATTGGAGAACAGGACGGGCACGGCAACGGCAACGGCAACGGCATAAAAGTGACAAGGACTTCTAACCCAAGTTTCTGTGGGAGTAGCAGCAGGAGCGGGAGTAGTGGACGGACGAATACTGATGATATGTGTAGCAATGAAAACTATTTGGGTGATCGAAACGGGAACGGAGCCTGGGCTTCCTACTTTAAGATGTCACATTTAAATTCGGAACTCAACTCAATTAGTCAACGATTCTACGTTAGTAACTTATTCGATCAAAATCAGAATCAAAGATTTTCTTTATCTAATACTTTGCCAGATTTGACGGTAATTTAATAGTTATTTTTGCTACAAATTTTTATACTAGAAGTATGCTACTCACGTGACTGTGATAACTCCCTTCCACCCTCTCCATTTCTCCCTAACGTTCCCATGTTGATGGTCGCGTTCATGTGACAGGCATACTCCTAGTTGAATGATACACTAGTTATTACTATATATACGTACAAATATTCATATTTTGAGTCCGTTCTTAATAACAATCAAATTGTTTAGCAGTATCTTCCTTGTAATACCTAGCGACTGACTAAGAGAAAACTTTGAAAAACTTTCTTAATTCAAAACTAAGAATTTTTGAAAAATGAAACTTTTAACGTTGCGGTGAAATAAAGAAATTTTACCTATTAAAGCAAAATCTGAAAAAAAATCTTCTTCAGTCGCTAAAGAATTGTTCAAACTATTCATAACATCTATTACGTTTTACTTTATATGCAGCTGATACCAACATCTTTGGGAATTGACACAATGATTCATGTTCTACATACCCGATGAGTAAATTACAAAAACTGCATGCGCGCAATTTAATAATCTCTATTTCAGGAAACATTTCACGGTTGTCAAATTTTGTAGGCGGCGTCAACCCTGTGCTAATTTTACTGACTATAATCTTCAAACCAAC
The DNA here is from genome assembly GCA_949802685.1 of Dicyrtomina minuta. Classification (NCBI taxonomy): domain Eukaryota; kingdom Metazoa; phylum Arthropoda; class Collembola; order Symphypleona; family Dicyrtomidae; genus Dicyrtomina; species Dicyrtomina minuta. The sequence goes on along the minus strand of OX461808.1, from coordinate 120,000,551 downwards.
GGAATGCCTACATTTGCTGCCTAGACGAAACTTCGGGGGAGGGAAATGAAAGCACTAACTTTATTATTACAGCAATTTACTAAAACTGGTTCGAATAAATTTATCACACTGGATGAAAATATTATTTGATTGTAATTTATTATTTACATTTTGGAAGAAACCATTACCAGAAAAAAGTTACATAGAAGGTTAAAAACTTTAAGTATTTGGCCAGCAAATTTTACGCGTATGGATTTAAAGGCATTTATATAATATATGTAGGTATTTGTTCAAGTAGTGTTGCCTATAGCGGCTCCAGAAGGCGCCAAATCAAAACATTTATTTTGTTAAAAAACTTTTTAAATGTTATTCCACACCTGTGAGAGCATGTTAGAAAACGGTTAGAGTAAAATGTCAAATTTTAGGAATCTCAAAATTTTGAAAGTTTGAGAATTATTTTTGGCGCGTATTTGTTAAACTTAAAGTTTTAAAAAACGCCCTAATATTTGTGCTTGATCTCCTTCCATAAAGGTTTTGTTTGAATCGACTTATATTTGTGGAAAATACAGCTGGCTGAACTTGCCTCAAAATTCAATTTTTCGCACCTTTTCCTCCATTTTTACCCCTGTTGGTGGGGGGGGGGGAGTTAAAAATCTAGTATTTAGCACCCGAGTATGACTATTCATGGTCTTCAATAATCGACTTCAAAAATTTAATATTTTTTCCATCGCCAAAGTTACTCAGATTGAGGCTCTTATTTATTATTATGCAACGTCATTACCTTTTGAGTCCTTTTGATATCAACGCAAGATAAACATACATGATATAGATATAGAACGAGATACAATAGTTAAGCCGTATCGCAAGTTACATTGCATTGCTGTTGGACAAGTTTTTAGAAGAACAGCCAGAGCCAGAACACGGGGCTATGCACAAATTACGTGAAGCCAAGGGTCAGTGCTAAATAAATGAATAGCTTTGCAACAGTAGTGTTTAGAATATTAAATATAACCAGTGTGTGTATTTGTTTTAGTTTTTTCAACCTGCATATAACACAATCCCATGTATTTTAGTCGTAAGTTGTAATCGTAAAAAAAAGTACTACTGGCAAACTGAAACGGTGAAGAGTGAACCAGTACGGCCGAAAATTTAAAACGGTGTTATTATATGTAAGACACTAATTTTCAATGTAACTAGTCTGCTGATTATAGTTAAGTATTAAAAAGATCTAATTGTAAGCTAAAACAAAAGACTTTATTCATGACAATGTTGTGACTTAACCCTTACACTAAATTATACAATTTTTGTATTTCTTTTTCCAAAGTTTCTAAAGCTTGCTAAATTTTACAAGTTTAAGGTGATTTACTAAACGTAATTTAAACAACCTCCTTAACCAATTGAGAATAAAACATGCAAATTAAAATCTTAAAAATTTTTTAAATGAAAAGAGTAAATAGTTTTAATAAAGCCCAAAAGGTTCTAAAAATGCTATTTGGTTCGGTTCCAAATGTATTCCAATTATGTTGGTGCTTCTTCGTATGCATGGTATAGCAGATCTACGCCGGAACGTAATTGTTTAAAAAACAGTAAATTTTTAGGCGGCGTAGTTAATTTACAAGTTCCACTGTTCTACGCACTCTGATCATATTAAACGGAAGGCTAAAACTCACCTAACTAAATAGTAAATCGGCAATGATGCATTGTCGCGAACTGTAATAACTTTCTCATCTTAGTCAGTTGACACAAGTTGGTGGAACTTTTTTTATTTTGTTCTGTTGATATTTTCAGTGGATGTGGGTACATCTGCTCTACACTAACGTATATTTCAGTTGCCCTAAGGAAATTTTCGAACGACTTATAATGCAACTAAATTCCTATTTTTTATGTTTTGATGATTTAGTAAATTTTTGTTAGAATTAAATCGTCCTGTAAAAAACAATTTTTAAAATTGATCTTTAAAATTTTTAAAATCTTTAAAATTTGTTAAAATAACCAAATGCATAAATAATTAATATTGAAAGAAATAAAACACATAGTTATTATAAAGTGGGTATTTGTTTTACGATTGACTTTTACAATAAGTGTAAAATTCAAAGATAATATTTTCAGTATGTATATGAAGAATAGGGTTAAAAAAAATTTCAAAGCTTACTATGCCTACTCATTCCGGAATGGAACTTTGTGGGACGGCTTTACGCCGTCTAAGCATTTATTTTACAAAATGAGGCTCCTATAGGTTTAAGATTAACGAGGGCTCACTGGTTACAGTTGCTATAGGTGTGAATAAGATGGTGAGATATAGAGGCACATTCATGGTACATGTCCAACTGCGTAAGAACAAACAGTCACAAATCCTCTCAGAAATTACAATTATTCTTTTGCGAACAATACATTTTTAAAAACATGTAATTTTGTGTACACTTGTCCCTTGTTAGCTACCCTAATATAAGTAATTTTACTGAGTATAAAATTACAAGAGTTTTTCATTATTATACATTTGGCTTCTGTACTACTGCCTCCAGTCTGCCTGTATATGCGTTTATGCAGACACAAATATTCTTGTTTATATACTATGCTAAACTCATTGGTCTTATTCACAACCAACTAATGAAACTGTATTACTGTGGAATTCTGTCCGATGAGAAAATACAATTCAAACTGCATTGGTGTAACTTGCATTTCGACGAAATGTAGTGCAAAATTCAAAATGGCTTATCAGTTTGGTAAATCAATGTAAATTTAAGTAACGCGGGAGTAGATAGGTCATTTTGGCCGTGTCAAAAATGGTGGATGTGAACTGTCTGCTGGATTGTAAACACTAAACTCTGTACCCGGTCTATACAGCCTGTGAACCTTCCAGTTTCTTAGATTATGACAGTCTTTTCCTGCTACAGTTGTAATGAACTAATGAGGATAATAAATCCTTTAAGAAGTTTCATGACACGACCACACAGTACCTAATAATAGTGTAATTCAGTCTAATATGTAATACTTCATGATTAAAAGTGAAGCGCTCCTTATGAACAAACAGTATAGCTATACACTTTGAAAAGACAAACACAACTACTTACAACTTGAAATTAAAAGCACAAAAGACAAGTTAATAGAGGAACGAGTTATAATACGTAAAGTATACAGAGGCAAATAAGCTTTTTGAAATTAAAAAGGCTTACAAAGATAAAATAAAATTTAATGAAGGCCGTGTCGAAAGTCATAAAGGACGTTCCTTGGAGATCAGACAGAGCACACACACAAACACACGAACAGATTCCAAGTTGAAAAGTCCGAAAACTGACAAGTAGTAATTAGCATTAGCATCCATGACCTGAGGTCAGCCCACCCGCTCATTCCCTCCGTCGCCATCCATCTTGCATAAAGAATTCGGCTCCGCATAACCCCTTCACTTCCACTGCCACACACGCAAATTAAGATTTACACTTTACACTCACTCAGAATTCTTGGTTTGTACCTTTTGCATTTTAATTTTTGCGTTTTTACTGTGGGCTAAGCGCAACTTTGAAATCGTAATTGTATCGTAATCGTAATTCCATTTGAAGCTTTAGGTAAGTTCAAGCTGAGCTTTAAAACATAGAGGGTATAATTTAACGCTGCAAAATTATTTTACAGCTATGAACTAGGGATATTAAAATATCAGTAAAAGTAAAAGTAGTTTTTGTTATTTTAAATAAAGGTGTATCACGCCGTTGGCTTTTTTTACAGTTTAAGCTACAACACAGTTCTCAACAGGTATATCCAAAATGTGAGGTAAGATGTATACGTTAAATACAATCCAATAATTATTGCTACCTATATATTACATTGCATAATATTAGTGGAAGGTAGTAGAAATAATGCAGAATACAATATTTTTAAATACAGCCTTATTACATCAAAATTTAAATAGCATTTTATACACGATTAAAAAAACTTTACATTTTCTATTACAACTTTAAAATAATGACAAAGTTATTGGAAAACTGTCATAACTGCAGTAAAAAGAGCTGCTTTTGCTAGTTTTTTTAAATATTTAAAACATTCAAATATATTTGTTATAATAAGCGAAGCAAACGTGTCTAAAAGCAAGAACAAATAGGTAGCTGCATAGTTTACTACTATTACGTACAATTAACTCTATGCATTAAGTGCTATAAAAATTTTCTTTGTTTTAAAATCAAAAGCTTACTATCAGCCAACTTGTTCTTATAAAGTAGGGATATTGATTTCGTCCGTCTTTTTCAACTTTTACATTGCATTAAAATAGGCTTGCAGTGGCCAGTGGGAGTGTTGTAAGTTGTAGCCACAAATCCTAATTCCCAACTCACATGCTCATGTTAATTCTATGAACTGCACGCCTTTTTGTGTTCAATCTAATACAATTTTTCGTAGCTCACTTGTCCATCCGTAATCAACATGGAAACCAATACTAAATCACGATCCACGGGTTCTCCGCTCAAATGCTCGTAGGCTGCATACTTAATGCGCTAATACCTTTTTCAAAATTCCAAGACAATCCAAATTAAAGAGGCAAATAAATGTCTAACCCATTATTAAATTCCTAGCTACGCAAATCCTCCGTAAAGGATCAAAATTGCCCATCTTTATTTTAAGCTAAAGTCAAAATGTACTATCCACGAAAATATTTTAGTATAATGATTGTTAGAGCATGTAAGAAAAATGTTGTACCTTTTTCAAAAATATGCAAATAAAGCATTTTGCAAATTTAAAAAATATGCACATAAAAATATTTGACTATTTCAAAATATGCTAATAGTAAGAACATTTTGCACATCTCAAAAGCATCTTTAAATGGAAACTTGAACTTTTTTCTAAAAAAAAAACGTGAATAGAATGTTTTGCAATTTAAAAAACCTGTAAATAGAGTATTTCGCAAATTTCAAAAATATGCTTATACAAAAATTTCAGTATTTCAAATCATGCTAAAAGTACCATCATTTTACACGACATCCCAAAAACACTGTAAATGGGAATTTGAACACTTTTCCGAAAACAAAACGCGAATAGAATATTTTACAAATTTTCGAAACTAGGTGACAGAGAATTTTAAAGTTTTGCATAAAGATGAAAAAAGAAAACTTTTACCAATCAAAAATGTTGTAAATTAAACATTTCTTAAGTTTTTAGAGCACGTAAAAAGTGCATTTTACACTTTTCAAAACTCATATCAAACATTTTAACTCAGATTTCTGTCTCACATATAGTGTGTTTCTGACATGGTTCAGTTTAATTCAAGTTTAAATTTGATATGTGGGTCATTTTCATAATTCCCAAACGCTATGTACTTTGTTTTAAAAACTGATGGAAATTGAAGCTAATAACCGAACAGATTTGACTTTACTCACTGTCAACTTCAACTAAATATCCCAACAAAACCAAACTCAAGACGGAGCAACCCTACTACTGATGTCAGTATCTGTAATCGTATGATGAGCGATTATCCGTAGCTACAAATATTTAATTTGAAAAATCAAAAACGTCAGTGCAGGTTTCTAGTGCACTTATTGCTGTTTCTCTTGTTGTTTTTTCTGATGATCGTGTTATAGATACTTACGAGAATTTTGCTTGTTTGAAGTCGTACGTGGTTAGCAAATGATCTACTTAATTAATATCTCGTCTTGATCCCGTTAATGCCACATGATTGCTTCGGCTTCGAATGAGCCAAAGTCTTCCTGTATTTGGTGTACATGTATACTGGGCCTTTGAATCAACTTTATTACGTATTATTAAAAAATGGCACATGTACTACGCAACTGACAGCTGATATGCATATAAAGTCCACTAAATATGTATTAATGGAATTTAATCGTTTCTGAAGGGACGCGTATAATATCCTACTTTTATATGTACACATTATTTGTAGTTAATTTGCATGGGCGTAGCTGATCGATTTGGGCGTGTCCATTAAGTTTAGTTTTCTCTCGTTTGGAGAGGGCTAAATTACACAGAGTAATTAGGATGCCGTCGCCAACTGTAAGGTAATTTTTGGCCCAATATAATAATTTGTAGATAATAGGCATAACAGAATCCACGTTTATATTTTGCTGGGACAATAACATAATGCTACCAGAGTTGCTACAGTTACAAACGTTATACATTTTTTTTCTCTTGTTTTTGAATTTGACCCCTTAAGACATTTTGTGTATCAAGATTAATGCAAACAAAAGGCCGTTTTTAAACTGTAAATGTGAATAAGCTCAATATTTAAACGGTTCAAACTTATGTGTTGTGACTACGTATCCATCAGCAGGTCATTTTGTAAAGTTTATTGCATTAAAATAAAACTGCTTGTAATAACGAAACAAATATTTTGTAGATTGTCTACTTGCATAAGGTCTAGAACATCCATGGTATTTTCGTAATCAAGTTATTTAAGTCAAGTTGAAATAGAAATTAACAATTTACATATTTGAAGTTTCAACGTTTCATCAGATTAGCGTTTTCTGTTTTTTTGTTTCCTTTGATTGTTTACGCCGCTTACAAGTGAAAATGATCCTCACGCATGGAGAACAGGATACTACAGGAAATACTATTAACCGGCTTTGAACTTACTTGTGCCTAAAGTTTGTAACTATGATTTTTGTACTACGGTGATTAAAACTTTACCAAAACGTGATAATGTGAAAATAATAGTGTTTACTTTTTTGAAATGATCTCGTTTTGTAATTAAAAGTCACAGGTTAAGTAATTTTTCAACTTTAAGTTTGTACATATGATTTTTGCTCTACTATCATCTACAACAAGTACATCAACTTTTGTATACTGAAAACTCAAAGATGCAGCACTGTTTTCAAGCAAGCATGGTTTCTCGTAGTGGTCGACGGCCATGTGATGATACCCGCGATAAATACATCCCACACTGAGTGAGAGTAATTAAGTTTCAGCTAAAACATATTTACTGAGAAAATTGTATCTATATAGACTGATCATGCATTCTATTGAAGGTTGGAATATGCCATTATAATCTTTCAAATGTATTACTTTGCAGACCTAAAGCATTTTACAAAAATTTAATTTTAAGAATAAGTTGTGTTTTAAAGGAACAATATGTAATTTTGCTTTTTTGATTTCTGTTCAATTGAAAGCATTTAAACCAAAATTGCAACCCGTCAAGAAAAGTGTTTTAAAGTTATCAGGAAAAAATAAAAATAGGAAGGCAATTTTGGCTTTCGTGCTTTTCGTGCGTTTTTATTGCCGATCTCTTCAAAGTTTCGAACTATCCGTGACGTCATTCCTAGAAGACGCCTTTATTGTCAGTAAATGACATCACAGATCAGGTTGCTAAGTCTATTTGGGTTGTGAACACATTTATAATTAAATATAGTCATTTACGATTCACGCGATGGTAAAGCTGATAAAAAATACTTTATAGTGTGAGAATACTAAGTACATTGACTTGTATAAGTAGTTTGCTTTTTTTCTTTCCTTTTTATATTTTGTAAGTGCATTGTTACTCAGGCAAAACATTTTTAGCCTCTGTCACGCTGTGTAATTTGCGCATTGAAACATTTTAACAGCTTTAAATTAAATATATTTAAAGTTGCGCTTAAGCGCCGTTTAAAATGAAACTCGGAATTTCAATATCTCACATTTCTTAGCTTCGTATTTTGATTTTTTCGTAAGGCATCGAAAAGTGTTAAGCAGCGTCTGAGGGATAGATAAAGATGTTTGTTATTATTTCCTGCAGTACAAGTATTCAAGTAAATCAAAGAAAGACGACCAGAGATAAAAAAGAATACCATTAAACATACACTATCAGCCGTATACATAAAAATGTATTATATTTTCCATGTTAGTTGGCTACTGGGTTGGTCATATGCTTTATTAATTTGTTTAAATAACAATATTACGTCTCTAACTAGTTACTTTGACATTTTAAAAAGTATGAAACAAAATTCTACTTTTAAAAGTAACTAGCTTATCTGAACAAACAATCAAATTTCTTCACTAAAGTTAGCACTAGTAGTAGAGTAGTAGCAAAAGAAGCGCCGTTTAAAATTAAATTTGTATTTTAGTTACCCCTAATGTGGTATGTGTAGAAACAAGTTGCTCATGGTTTCATTTATTTTTTAAAATATAACCACGTTATCTGCTTGAACTTTAACTTCCTTTTTTATCAACCTCACTGATATTATGCGTAGAACAATAAATTTTTTACAAACATGGCGTCAAGTCTAAGTCTTTTCATTCTCATTCATAGTGTTCTATATAAAAAACTTTATTAAGTCACTGTTGCACAATTGCAATAGCCGAACAGCTCAGTATACAGAACAACATTTTCTTAATTAAATTAAAAACATTTTTATCTAAATATAGACTAATCCTTAATTAAATTTTAAGTATATAAATGGTGATTATGAATCTTGATTGATCCTCTAAGAGCAAACATTAAAATATCATCCACCCTTTTCGATGGTATGCCAAAAGATTTAGCCCACGTCCTAAAAAAACTAGTTATCGTTCCCCTTGCTCCTACATAAAGACCCGTCACTTTAATTTTACGCAAATCCCACTTTTCCATGAAAAACTTAGCACAAGGTTCGTAAATTGCTTTTTTCTCCAAATCAACTGCTACTGCCTGGTCCTCACTGTCTCCAAATTCAAATCTTATGGTGGGATCTAAAATGTAACCAATTTTTGAAATTGGATTATATGCAATAATATCAACTCTTCTAGTTGACCCATTTTCAGCAACACAATGAACTTCTTCTTGAACAACAAAATCTTTTTCACCAAGAGCTTTTGCCAGAAGTTCCCGAATACCATGATGACAAATGTTACGCAAACGTTCTCCCCGGACACAGGAACCTAAAACATGACCAAGACTTTCTTTCTCAGCGCCGCAATGCCTGCACTGAATTCCATCTAAGCTCCTCCCTGGAATTACTCTCACACTAGCAACATTAGCATTCATTTTTAAAGTCGTTACCCATTCCGACGTGGTCAACCCTGTTTTTTTAATCAACATTTCATTTCCCTTTGGGTTATCCTTAAACTGGCATACCCCTGCACCACGCAACTTCATCTGAAACCACGAATCAAACTCTTTTTCACGAAGCTTTTTACACATTCTTCTAGTTATCTTACTATTAACTTCAGGGTCATTTAATTCAACCAATTCACCATCGCATTAGGCGTATCAGTTGGAATGCCAAGAATTTCCTTCACTGCACTGCGAATTATGCGATCCACGTCCATCAAAAAAGATTTTGGTAATTTATGCAAAGGAGCCATTCGTAAAGGATATATAAGTACAGACCAAATATACTCATTAATGACGGAAATCTTTTGATGAGGGCGAAGCATTGGTGACGAAATTAAATTATTGAGCATTTTATTCAAATTATCGAATAATTTAGAAAATTATTCGATAATTAATAAAAAAAAAATTAATTAATAATTAATTTTTCAACAAAACCCTGAACTAATACACACAATAAATACTAGCACAACGGCGACAATCATATATAACGTTATCAAATAAATGGATATTGTGAGCAAGACGTCTTCCCAAAATATTACAAGTAACCACTGCACACAACCCAGGGGCTAAATTCTGTAAGGTCAATAATATTATCGTCGTTAGCAATGTCTACAATATTGCACATACAAATATGAATGGCATGAAGGTATTAATAATTAATTTTAAACTCCACCCTTTTTTTCAAAAATCAATATGGTCTCGAATTTTATTCAGTTGTCAAACATTGGCAAGAATAATGAAAGAAATGTGTGAATTTTGTGTTTCTCACAATCAGTGCATTTAATTTGCATTGAAAAAAGTTTTCAAATTTTCGTGCAAAACTAAAAGTATGCGGCATTAGTAGCAAGTAGCAATTAGATGCCTTCATTAAAGCTACAACATTGGTTGAACCTACTCAAGGTTTTCAATTACTTCAGATACTAACTCTAACAGATGGCCAACCTATCAATTCGTAATTCGCCAAAAAACAGGGGTAGCAATTAGACGGCGTTGAACGGTTGAACTAGTTTACGTAATTTGTATGCTTCTGCTCTGCTGTAATCTTCTACAAATACCTCAAATCCTGTGAATTTCAAAATCAAAGAACTAATGTCGTATTCAAGCAAACACGGTGTTATCCTCGTGCTTAGCGGTTTCAAGTGATGGCAGTTACGATAACGATAGTCCGCGGTGACAGTAATAAGGTTTTAGCAAACAATTATTTCATAGAAAAATCGTAATTATTAACAATTATCATTTTTTTTATTTCATTTTACACTGTCTGTTCTACTATGCTGTTGCGAAAACATTATCTTGCAGAATATGTATTTATGTATGTATGTATGTATAGATTTATTGCATAAACGGGCCTTAGCCCACACACAAATCAATTAATTTTCTTGATTACAAAAATGCATTAATTTACAATTAAAATTTTGACCATCTTAACCTAAAGATTGCTTTTGCTTAATTAAGGTAGCACTTATATAAAAGAAAATATTATGTAACAGTTGTTCATCTTGTCGTGAAAGTAAGTGAACTAGTTTTATGGCTACATTTCTTTGTCCTAGCGTATATTCTTTAAGGTACTTAATTCTATCTTCCATGAAAGTTGGGCACGCAAAGAGAAAATGTGTAACGGAGTCTGGTACACCATATTGGCAAGCTTTACACTCATTTGTCGTACTTAATACTATTTTATCTTTCCCGATCCTCAAAGTTACGTTATTAGTTTCAGCTAATTTCAGTTGAGCCATTATTCTTGTTTTACTAATTGCTATCCGCTTATTTAAGTAGCTAGCTATCAGATTGACTCCTGCATAGGAAAAGTAATTTGGGTTATAGCTGGACAAAAGTGCTCTTTCGACGTCTTGTTCATATGAGATCCCGGCAAGTTTTTCTATGATATTATCCATTTCTACGTCCAGCTTTTCAGCACTTATATTTTGCCACCAATCCTCGTATCCAATTTGGGCTAGCTTATTTTTGATTTGGGTCACCCAATTATATGTTGCGTCGTTTTGTATATTGTTCATATCCAGATATCTTAGTCTTTCATACACCGTACGTGGGATCCTAGTTTCGTCCATCTTAAGTATTTTGCTTAGGTACATTAACGCTTGTCTGAAGACAGTTACCTCCAATTTGCATCTGCTAGCTTCTAATCTTACTAAGTAATCAGGGGTATTTTTTGGAATCGCCAAAAGTGACTTAATAAAACGAGTTTGTACCGGTTCAATAACTTTACTGTATCTTAAACCCCAAATAACACTACTATATAGTACCGTAGACATTGATATTGACTCGAATAATCTTATTTTGGAGCACTAAGAGTCTGATCTGCTTCTGTTAAGTATATCCCGTAGACAGCCATTTGACCTTAGGGCTTTACTTGTAAAGATCTTTGCGGCTTCGCTGAAGACCCCCGATGAATTAAATTGCACTCCCAAATATGTATATTCCTTCACTATTTCAATTTGTTTCCCCTCATACTTAAAGTTATAGTTTGATTTAGTATTTGTGCCTTTAGCAAATATTTGAACTTTTGTCTTGTCAACGTTAACAGCTAGCTGGTTCTTTTTACAGTACGATTCAAGCGTTTGAAGTTTTTTAATTAGGTCCCCTTCTGAGTAGGCTAAAATAACTGTATCATCCGCGTACATAAGCATAAAGATCGCCACTTTGTGATTTATGCTAAGACCTTGTAGATTATTCGCTGCAAAGTACTCATCCATGTCCGAGATGAATAGTGAGAATAGAAGAGGCGATAAAAGTTCTCCCTGTAGTACTCCTTCAGTGATTAGTATTGGACCTGTATAACCGTGTTCAGTTCTGACTTTTATTACTGCTTTGTTGTACAGTCCCCTCAAAATCCTTATTATTTTGGTGCTCAGACCCAAGTTAAATAGTTTGGTCCATAAGATGTTGTGACTGACTGAGTCGAATGCACGCTTGTAGTCCACAAACAGGGCGAATACTTTCCTACCAGGCAGACGTATATGATTGTGCACAATGCCCGCAAGTGCGAAAATTTGGTCCATACATGATCGGTTTTTCCTAAATCCCGCTTGTGCTTCTGGTAAAATGTTGTATTTTGTAGTCCATTTTGTCAGTCTTGTAAGTAGAATTTGGGTGAAGAGTTTAAGAACGCAGCTTAGCAATGCGATTCCTCTGTAGTTTGCTGGATTTGAACGGTCCCCTTTTTTGAATAGAGTAACCACTTCGACTTCCGCCTAGCTATCAGGGCATTGTTCTGTACTCATGATTTTGTTAAAAAGATTCAGTAGATTTAACTTCTAGGAGGGTGGGAGTGCCTTCAGGGATTCATTGGAGATACCGTCCAGTCCAGGCGATTTATTGAGTTTGCATTTCCTGATAGCAAGAGCTAGCTCACAATATTGAATTTCATTATCTGTAATTTCGTCGCCTACTCCATAAAACTCTGTAGGCACAAGATTTGTTTTTTGAGGCATAACGTTACTATAGAAATGTTCCAACTGTTTTACATTTATATTGTTACCATTATTACCGCTTCTATCCTTAAAAAGTTTGACTGTGCTCCAAAACTGACTACTATTTTTAATATCAGCTAATTTGTCTCTAAGAACGGAATAATATTCTTTTTTGGCTTGCTTGCAAACTAGTTTGAATTTTTTTTTTGCGTCTCCAAACTTTTCATGGGTTCCAAATTTAAAATCTAATTTTTTACATTTGATTCTCCAAGCCTGCATATTAGATTTTGCTTCTTTACAAATGGGATTAAACCAGGGCTTGTTTCTTACATTAAACATAGGTATTCAAGGGGACACATATTCTAATTTTGTTGCTACTTTAAACATTTCATTCGCAATATTATTATTTATTGTGTTTACATCGTCTTTTTCATCACTATTAGGTAGTTGAGCCTTCATAGCTAGCGTAAACTTGGAAGGTCTATCCCCACTTAATATTATTTTTTGTTTAGGGTTATCGGTTGTTTGTGGTGTATACTTACGCTTACTGGTATTTATACTTACAGCTATAGGTACATGGTCAGACAAATTTATGTTTAGACATTCCATCCTCTGTACAGCATTAATAAGATTATAGTGCACTGAACAAAAATCTATAACTGGCCTACCTCTTCCTCCCACATAAGTGTAATTACCAGAAATATCCGGTGGCACTCTACCATTCAGAATCGCTAGCGAGCATTTTTCTACAAATTCAATAAAATATGGAGCAGTAGAGTTCGTCCCTTCATCACAAGAAGTTCGACTGCTGACAAGGTTACTTGTATCAACTAGTTCATTTTCCAAAATGCCTTCACAGCCTATTCTTGCATTAAAGTCTCCTCCAATAATTAACTTCTTTTTTAAGCTGTAAGGGACACACTTCACTGCTTCCAATAGTTCTGTGATTATAAGATCAGTAGAGAACATGTTAGTATTCATGTATACATTACCAATGACAAAAAGCTCTGCAGTTTTGATAAACTCTACTACTATTAACATTATATTATTGTTGTTATACAGTAATGATTTGATATTGAATTTCATTTTATTTATGAGAGTTCCCAGCCCATTTGATGCTCTACCTTTGATACTTCTTCTACTAGCAGCACTATGAATACAGTGAAAATTTTGAAAATTGTAACCTAAAACTAGTTTTTCCGACTCAATCCATGTTTCGCTTATACAGATAATATTGTGCCTGTTTAATGTTTCACAATCAACTTTATCCAAATTACAAAAGTTTTTCATACCGTTTACATTCCAATATACAATTTTAAAGAGATCTGTTACCGTTTTAGTTTTGTGTGTGGGCCAAAAATGTCAGTTTTCAATCACTGAAAGGTTTGTACCATTACTCTTGTACCTGACACCATTGGCTTCAAAAGCAAAATACCCAACTTATTTAACATTCGTATATTGAGGGTCCTCTTTTTTAATCTTGTATTGTTCAACTAAGTGCTTGTGAACCTCCTGTTCTTTCTTACTACGGCAACGTTGAATGCGGGCTTCTGGCATCTTATCTTTCAGTTTCGATTTACTATCCATCACCGAAGAGACTTCTAATCGGTCAGCTAGCTGAGCAAAAAGAATGGGGGGTTTACTTGAATCTCTATTGTTGACTCTGTTTGCACTAATAATCTTCACGGATGATAGTTCGAGTTTTTCCTCCAAAAATAGTTTTGCATCCTCGGCAGCTGAGCGTGTGACTGGTAGACCAGTTATCATAATTTCTTTGCTTCTTTTTGTTCGTTCGTATCCCTCGATTTTTGTTTCAGCAACTTCCAGCCTTCTCGATACTTCAGCTAGCTGCGTTCGAACTACACTTATCTCTGTTTCTTGTTTTGAAATAGAGTTATAAACTTTTGTGTCAAGAGTTTGCCACTTTGCGTTCACATTACTCTCCAGTTGCGAGAACCTTGCACATATATCTTTATCTTGCAGAATAAATTAATTCAAAATTAAATCCCAAGTAGGTTCGTGTTTTAAAACTACAAGTAGAATATAAGATTTTGCATTTTTGTAATTTTATTCAACGGAATGTTTTCAAAATTTTAACCCGTAAATCAAAGTGTTTTAAAGCTAAACTTGTTACAAAACAAAAATGGGAAGGTAATTTTGACTTTCGTCTAATCAACTTGTTTTGTAATTCATGAGCCTTCTGCCTTGGCAAAGATATTTTTTAAATATTCAAACGATTTAAATATGTGTCACATGTCGTAGTTAGCTACAACTTTGAAATATGCTAATTTATGTAAAACTTTAAAACGAAATACAAAATGGGACTTTACCGCAAGAATGGATTGCCGTTTCCGATTTGTATTCTTGGTCTAGCGAGAATTTAATTTTCATTTAAGTCAAAACTCTCTTGATCCACCTACAGAAAAAATGTCAAGCCTTAAATACGATAACATTGCTATTGGCGTTAATTTACAAAAATTAATTCTGATAATTTTTATTAAAACAGTGCGTTTCGTTGTTACTGTGCACAATATTTTGTGTACTTAAGACATGTGCGCTCGATTGGGATTTCTATAAAAAATCTGATACAACGTGAAAATTTATCGCTTTAACTTTAAATTATAAACAATGGAGATTGTAAATTTTTTCTTTTTGCAGGTTGATTTTCGAGTAGTGTGTTGACATTTATATACATGGCAGGAGAGGCTGGCTATTCTTAGTTCAACAATGCAGTTGTGCTAGTTGCAACACATTAACATTAAATGAACTTTAGGTGCGTAACTTTTTCTATAAGTTAGTAATGACTAAACCGTCAAGTATTAAATGACTGGCTTAGTAAATGCTATGTTGGGTCTACATAGGAGTTCGAACTACATGTTTTTGAAGCGACTAAATTTCTTTCAGCTATTCATTATGTGAAGTTTATTGCCCTCAAATAAACCATTTGCTTAAAACTGATTTAGGCAACTTGGCTGCCTTCAATAAATCTACACCATCATTGAAACTTTCTGCTTTATTTAACTGATCCGTCTACAAACCAAACGCGCCATGAAATTAATAACCTTAAGAGCAATTAATACTTCTAAAATATAAATCCAAATATCCAACGTTGAGCTAGTTTAAATAGCTGCTTTACAGACGGCTCGTCGGATGGTGACAATACTGGATGTGGTGTTGTGATTGAGGACAGAAACCAGGGTGTAACCATTTTGGCTTCGTCCGTGTATCTCGGGGTTGATGCCTCTGTATTTCAGTGTGAGATCCTTGGCATCTCTCTGGCGGCCCATTGGCTGCTGGAGTTTGGTCTAAGAGATCTCCCTGTCAGAGTTTTCAGTGATAGTCAGAGTTCTTTGCGTGCTCTGTCCAGGCCTTACACTGTCTCGAGTGTTGTATGGGACTGTTACACTAACCTTAACAGACTAGCTGAGAGTGGTTGTGAGGTGGTGTTAAAATGTATTCCTGCGCATTCGGGTTTCAGGGGTAATGAGGAGGCGGATAGGCTAGCAAAGGCCTCGTATGATGGTAGTTGCGCTAGGCAGTTTGGTCCTAGGCCAATTGTTCCAGTCCCTCTCTCCGCTGTCCACGGTGCTATTGCGCGGTGGACTAGACGTGAGCATGAAAGACAATCGACTGGACTACGCAACTGTAGGCAGGCCAAGCTATGGATTTCGGCACCTTTGTACGGTAATGCGTCATTGGTACGATATCCTAGAAATCAACTAAGGTGGTTGATTGGGTTAGTGACGGGGCATGGGGCTTGGGGTGCTTATGGTTGGAGAATTAGAGTGTTAGACTCCCCTACGTGCGTGCACTGTGGGGAGGAGGATGACACACCGATTCATTTTCTGACTGTGTGCCCTGCCTTTGTACTTGTGAGAAACCTCTATCTAGGGGGGTGTCTTATCACGTTGGAGATGTTGGGTCAAGCGTCGGTGGCTCATTTAGTGGCGTTCTCGCGCTCTACGGGCAGGCTTGCGGATTGACCTGCGTTCCCTTCTACTACTTGAGGGGGAGTCTGCAATAGGCCATTATTACAAAGGCCTCGGCGGCGTTGGTCTTTCAAGACCAAACCCCTGTGAATTAATAATAATAGTTTAAATAATTTGTATGCACTTTGGTTCGCTATAATACACTATAAGTAGTTCAACTCTGGTTTGTTGCAGCATCAAAGAACCAAAATTGTATTCAAGGAAATGTGGTCACTTTCTAGCTCTCGGAAATCATGTATGGACAGTCTAGCTAGATAACGATAGTCCACAAAGGCAGTAATTAATGTCTTAGAAATGATACCCATGTGTTTTACGGAAAACAAAAAATTTGCATAAAATGACACTAATGTTACAATATTTCAACGTTGTAAAACTAACAAATTTGTTTTCAGAAAAAAAATGTTTTCTTTGAATTTTAAATAGCTCATGGAGCCTATACCGATAATCTAGACTGTCGTTCGGGAACAGGAATTCCCGAACAGGAATGACTTTTTTTAAGGAATTTTGATTTAAACATTTTCTTTTTTACTTAAGTGCATTTTTGCACTTTTAATTTATGTTTTATTTTGTGAGTATCTATTTTCATGTTGCGGCTGTGACATTTAAATTTGGTGCATGTAGCTTGCATTTTGAATAGGTTGATTACTACCACTTGAAATTATTATCTTATTGTTATTATTATTAACTTCTATTGTATGTAAGCCTGAAATGTTATTTTGTATTTTCTGGTGTGCGATTTCGCTAAGTGGTTGTCTTGTTCTGATTGTAACTTGGCATGTTTCAGCTCCACTAACAATTAGTAATAGGCAGCGTTAAAAAATCAAACTTATCCTCTTATTATTGTGTTGTCGGCTGTATTTGAAACTGTTTAAACTAAAATGGTAAATTGTTTTTAATTTCTGCATCTGTTTGGTATTACATAAGGATTATTATATTTATTTAAGTTTTTGAAACTTCAGGCATAACTTGTATTTCTTTTAATACTACTAACTTTCAACTTAATGAAGTTGATGAATGTTACTATAAAAATGTCATGTACATACATGCATGTGTGTCATTTGTTTGGCTCACGCAAAAAAAATATTTCAAACTTTGCATAACCTATTTAGTTCATTATTTTTAGCTTAAAATACATTAGAAAAAAGAAATGTTATTTCAACCTTGCGGATGCACATGAAAAATGCAATCTTAAGATTTAAAACACAATTATTATTACCATTCAATATACAGTTTACACACCTTACTATTTTTATAATATCCGCTTCATTTTAAAACTTAGCAAAATAGGTATTTTCGGGAAATTTCTCGTCGGTACGGGTCGGGAACGGTCCGGGACGGGAACGGGAAAGGAAATTTTTTCCCGTGTCCCGAAACTCGGGGCGGAAAACAAATTCCTTCGAGACGCGAAGGGAAATGCAATTTCCCTTCCCGTCCCGGACCAAACGACAGTCTACGATAATCAGACTGAGTCCTCAAACAAGTTAAAACCAAAAAGAGTGCCATTAATATCGAATGAAAATAAAACAGCACCATTGGCGATTCCAATTTGTTTGACCTTCCTTAAAAGTTTTATACATTTAATGACATATATTTTTTACTTTCAATTTATTAACAGTTTGGGGTTTGTGCTTTTCAAATAATATAACTGCATTATGTATTTTATACGTTAAGCAATTTTTACTGACCAACTCTCACCTGACACAGAAATAAATACATTATTCAATTTGTAATTTCTAATGGGCGCAAAAGCTCCCTGTATCTTTATACAGATTCAATTAGACTTCACGATTTGGTTTTAACTAAATTTATGGACTACAGGCTTTATTAAGTGGCGTCAAATAAAACAAATGACTTTTAAGTCGTCTTTTTTTCAGTTGAGCATTTATGCAGCTGCATCACCTTAACATTGGATACAAATTTGTTGTAAGGAACATGTATCCACTTTTGGAATTTTTATCATCTATAAGCAATTTTGTATTCAAAATATTCAAAAATCATAGCAAACAACAGCCGTAATAAGTAGAGCACTATCGTACCTGACAACTCTATAGCACTTATCATAATTATCTAGGTCTTACACCTAAAACGGGGTCATGGTACTTATAGATTGCAAAACTTTCCTGTAATTTAGCAGTGACTAATATTTCAGGTTCGGATTTGAACCTTTACCTCTCCTTACAGTTCTGCTGAGAGTTTGCTACGCACAATTTTTTCGAAGCAGAAAATAAACTCATTAAGCACGGAACATGTATCACATCAGCTTTCATGGAAATTTTTTTAAACGGTTAAAAGAGAGCCGAATTTTAAGCGGCAGATTAAGAAGGTCTTACAAAAAACCCTTTTAAGTAAATTTGTATTTTACACTAAAATGTACAACTCCAGATCGCAGATAGATTTCATTTTTGTGAATTTCAAACCATCTTTATGCGTAATGGAAATCTCTTAGCAGCTTGCAATGTGCACCTTTGGTAAGGTTTTTGTGATTTATGACATGCTGATATTCCTAAGGTATTGCATATGAAGAGTATTATAATACTAAAGCTGCAACTATAACAGTATGAATGCAACTGAATTCAATATATTTCTACTAGCGCTTAAACGCCGGTTAAAATAACCATCGGATTTTTTCATGTGTGATAAGCACCAGTTAGGAAAAAAGTAGTCCATTTTGGTGGGAGAATACAGAAATGCAATATACATAGTTGTTTTAATGAAGTCCAATCCACGCTCATTATTCTGCATTTAAAGTCCAGAGTATTAAGTTCTTTTCTCGGGATCTACTAAGCAAAACAAAAAAGTATGTCCATTATTTATCACTTTTTGTTTCTGTTTCTATGCGAAAGTTAAGATATTATGAAATTATGAATATGCATTACTTTCACATTCCAACAACGATAAGACTCCCATATCCAACTTTTACTATTGCCTGAATAAATAAACACTCACTAGTTTCACCAGTCAGTGGAATCGGAAAACTCTTCAGCATTTAGCCTTACAGTACCATCCTTATCTTTGTGCTCAAACTTTGAAAGAAAATAAGAATTAAAATAGAACATAATTAATTACGTTGTGCATACATTCATTCCGGTCTCTCATAAAGGGGATTCAGTAAATTTAAAACCTTGTAAATAGTTTGAAAGTTCTTTTCCTTTGTCTTTTTCATTTACATTCATTGCCATAAAAAAGTGAGAGCCAGAGACAAACCATGAACTTAAACTAATTTTTTACAACATTCTACGGAACTAAAAAACACTTGGAAAGAATTGTAATTTGACACCAAAAAAAAGTCCGTAACTCAAAAAGTTTTGTTTATGCATACAATGCTATTCTGTTTCTTAGACTTATTAGTTAGCATATATCAACAGATTAATTACATATTACGGGCGGGTCATCCATAAATGGCTTCATGTACAAGCGTTTTTATCTGGATTAGCTGGAATTTTTTATTGTAGATTGAAATGTTTTATAATCGGAGTTAAATGAGAAAAAAGGTGTAAAAGTCAAATATTATGCTGACATCATTTGTGCATTAACCCTAGCTTACATTCTATAGTCTATTTTTATTTCTCTCACATTCAGTTAGTCAGTGAGTCTGAGTCCTAATATATTTCTGTTACAAATTTCTATTGTGTTTCATATTTAAAATTTTCATGGTGGTATTGTGTAATAAAGAATTCGTATGGAAATACAAAAGCTACCTACTACCTGTTTACGCTCTTACTGTTAACACTTCAAAAGAATAACTTGGTCAGACGCATGATATTGTAAGTGAAGAATCAAAATCACCTAATACTCAATTTTAGCAACAATTTAAATGAGCTATTTCAATAAATAAAAAATAGGATAAGTGCCTAGCATGCTAACTACGAGGTATTGAAAAAGGCAAAACATTATACATATTAACATGCTTAAAGCAAAGTTTAAAATGATTTATTGAATTAATTGTTTTTATAAAATTTGCAAAATTTTCGCTGTACACGTTTTAAAAAAATGTAAAATATTTTCATTTATGCATGATTTTGAGAAATGTAAAATGTTTTAATTACATGTTTCAAAAGAATGTAAAATATTTAATTTAAATAATTTACAAAAAAATGTTCTATTTACAGTTTAAGAAAAAGTGTAACATATATTTTAACAATATGTTTAAAAATCTCCAAATGTTCTATTTATATATTTTAAAAGATTGTGAAATATTTCATTTTAACCTTTTTTAAAATCCTAAAAACTTTCAAATAACATATTTTGAAAAAGTCTGAAATATTTAGTTAAATATTTTTGAAAAGCTTAAAACTTTTTTTCTGAACGTTCTTAAATAATACCAAGTAATTTTGTTACATGTTTGTATAGGTTCAAGATACTTTAAATTTGCGTAGATAATACAATTTGTTTCCCGCTAAAAATGGCAAAAAACCATTTTGTGTCTTCACTGGAGATATAGTTGTATAATAAAGTACGATGCCTAGAGCAATGCACATATTAAACTGATATTCGCATTCATATCTTACGCGTAGTTGGAACTTGGAACGAGAGCAGAAAGGCTGACTGTCTACTGTGTCTGTTGCTCTGTGTTGGTAATTTGTATGATTCATGAGGAGTCTTAAATCCATTGTAGGCTCACTAATAATACTGAGTTCAGAGTCCGACAGAATAGGAGCTTCTACATGTCTCTTGCCACATAGTAAATTATCATATTTACTAACTGTGCTATATCTATACGGTATAAAGACGCTATCACGCACCTACATAATTATACACAACTTCGATTCAGTTCAACACCAACTTCACAAACTAACAGTAATCAAGTATTTGGGAATTCCAGAGCCAGAGGAGTGTGACACTATGAAACAATCAGTAGACTCAAACTCAACTTAATTTGCAGCTCCTTAATAATCATAATATAAATAATAGCCTGACACTTCATATAGTTCCCCTGTTCTTTAATCAGTACCCGGACATCTTTTACTGTTGTACTTGTAGTTGTATATTTTTCGAAAATTTTTTTTTGTCGTTGAAAAACAATTTTAGTTGCTTATCACATGCTATTCATTTTTTTAAAGGGGAAACTGATTTGTTTTATGCAAATATATTACAGAGTAATAAAACGAGTTTCGAAAACTATCTACTCTTTTAACACATGGGATTTAAGGAAATAATTCTTTTGAATATTGCTATAAGGAGTCGTTCAAAAATAATGTCATCGATCACTTTGGATACTGATGACATAATGACATCCCATCCTAAAGATAGCCATTTCCATTTACAAAATGTTTAAAAGGTGATGACAAGAGGACTATATGTTCCTAAGCATGTGGGTAGTAGGAAATGTGGGAAAAACAATTAAACACAAAGTTTACATAAAGAAAAATTATTCTTGTTCGTTTTTCAATTCAAAATATTGTAAATGACGTTTTTGTTATGTTGCATTTCTCATTGCATTCAATTCAAACAATGTAAAACTGCGATTTGAATTAAAGAATATTTTAAGAAGCTAAACGCCAGTTTACATTTTTTTTGCTTTATTTTATATCCAAGGACATCAGATTCTCTAATCCCTTGGAGCGAAGCACTGTAAGCGCCTTAATAAGCATCAAACATACCCTAAGCTGCGAGTATGAACACTATGAACCATTTAACAATTGTCAGCTTAAAACTTAAAGCTTTTGTGTAGGTTTTTATTTGTGACAAAACTATGTCGCATTGAAAAACATTGTTGACTAAGTTGTAACTCAATTATTATTACACTATTCTAAATGTGTTCTCTAATACTTCCAATAACCTTAGGGCTCATGTGTTTCAGTCAGTTATTGATTATTTTGGCCATGGCGTTAATTCGATCATTTACGGTATTTTAAATAGCTGATTGATAGTAGAGACAGATTTTTAAAAGTTTTTTAGTTTAGTGCCTCTCAAAAACTAATTTTGTAAGAAACTGCTGCTGTAGATCAATCATGTGCCTTAATATTCATACTTTATCCTGCAAGAAATTCAAAGGGACAATTGAAATTGATTTTAATAATACCTCGAAAATTTTTATTGTAATACCGTTCTGGTCGCCTAAGCTTTTGGCATCGTATCCTCAGTATTTCTACTGGAAAGTAATTCATAATGCCTTGACCCGGTTTGGATACACTTTAATTAAAAGACTATAGATACAAAATTGTAGAAATTCAAAAACATTTTTTTAAATTGCTACTATTCAAATTGTCTGGATAATTTAAATTTAGGTATTTGGCCAAATCTAAATTGAACACTTTTAAGTTTCACCGCACAAGAAAAATGTGGTCACGATCACGAGCAGAATTTAGATATTTATAAATGTGCTTACTAATGTATGCTTTAGTATCTAGTATGCAGGAGATTTGTGAAATTTCAAATAATCAATATTGTTTTAGTGTTGTACAGATTTGGATCTGCTTTAAATATTTTTATTTTATTACAAATATTTATAAAGCGAACACTTTCCTGCATGTACGCTGTATATAAATACAAAGATAATGCGTGCATATAATAAAATTAATAGTAGTAAATAGCATTCTTCTGAATTTATCTGCACTGTCAACTTTAAATTAAATCTTTACTGTATCGAAATAGCTGTAGGAGAAAGCTCTGAATTCTGATTTCGGGGGTTTCGTCCTCTTTTGTTGCGTTATTAAGTATGCGAGCGTGTAGTGTGCATATTTGTTGTGTTTTGTAGACAACTTGGTCTCTCCTGCCCGGTCTCAAAAATGAATTCGTATCTCAAGCCCCTTCATATATTTTCTTTCTGCGTCCTCAGAAGTTGATGTTGATTGTACTATATGAATGAAGAAATGCAAGCCGAAAGACCTGCTTTTGTGTAAGCGCTAAAATACTTACAACTCCAAACTACAGTAGAATTATTTATATACAACCCACACATTATTATATAAGAATGGGTAATGAAGGTGACTGGAAATACAAACTGAACCCAGTATTACAGATACAGTGGCTGCACGTTTTGCCTGCTAGTACACCTTATACACATATCGTCAGTGAAGAATCAAAATAAGCTATTAAAGCTCGAGTTAAAGTGAGAAAAAAAGAAAGCTTTTTAAAAAACTTTTAAATGAGATAGTCTTTAAAAATGTTGTATTTTTTGAAAAGTGCAACCCTTATCTTTTTATTTAAAGCATTTTTTAAGCATTTTAAAATGTTAAAATGGTTTCATTGAGACAATTGTTAAACATTGCAAATGATTCTATTTCCACGTCTTTAAAACGTGCAAAAGGTGTTATCCACTTACGTTTTTAAAAAGGGCCAAATCTTGTGTTTACATGAATTTGAAAAGTACAAAATGATGTTTTCCTTGCTTTTTAAAAGTGCAGAATCTTTTGTTCATACATCGTTTTTTAAAATGCAAAATATTCCATTTACGCGTGTTTAAAAATTACAAAATGTTTCATTTTTACTAGTTCTGTAGAAGTGTAAAACATTCGCTTTGCAATGCCTGAAGTGACATGATATTTTAATAGTTTTGTAGAAAGTTTATCTGTTTCACAAAAAATTCAAACGGGTCCTTTTGATTCTTCACAGATGACGTATGCTATGCGTATACTTACGCACTTACGCCACCCAAGCCTGCGTCCGCATTACCCTGTCATGGAATGAGTAATAAATGAAGAAATAAAGCTATTTAAATTAAAATGAAAATGAACTTTCTACGACCTCCCATGGCTACTACAGGCGGGCATTATTACTCGTATAAAAAAGGAGGCGGGAATCGAGGGAGGCATGTGGTCGGACTGCCGGGCATTAGGATTAGAAAACAACGAATATATTATGCATGGAAATCCCACTTACAGTTTCAGCCTCAGCCTCTCTGCGCTCCTACAGCCTACAGCACACGCACATTTAAATTGTGTCTATTTACTGCTGCTTCACCGGATATAAAATGCATTTAAATGTGACATAACGCATGGAAGGCGCGAAGCTACTAAAAAATTGGGAACTATAATTTGTATTTCTAAACCAACGCATTTCTTTTAGTTTTTACGCAGGAGACACACATAAATTTCACTTATACATTTGTATCTTTACAAGTATTGCTGTGTTACAACTAAGGGTGTAACAAAGTGACTTCACGAAAGCAAGTTCTTAGTAAGGGGTCCTCCATAAATGATGTCATCAGCAGGGTCAAAAGGTGTAGTCGGGATGACGTGCTATGGTAAAGATAGCCAGAGAGATAGTAAAAATTTATTTACAACTTGCACACTATTACGCTTTCTAAATACAACAAAATACAATATTTAATATTATACAATGATTAGGCTAATCGCAGAGGGGTCATAGGGTCCTAAAAATTAAAAAAAATTATGACATCAATTTTGACGACCCCTAATTTATTACTGTTTTTAGTATTATGAACAATTTTGGCACAAGTATTTTCTGTTCATCTTGTCCATATTTATTTTCTAATGCGTTGTGAACGCAAACAGATACGTATTTAATTATGTACGACTAAATGTCCCCCAGTTGAGTTTTATGCAAGATAATAATTGTCCCGAACAAAAGTTTATTGGCAAGAAAACAACAACTGCTGAATAAAATACCATGGGAGACTGTACACGCGTTAGTGTTCCAAGACAATAGTATAGTAATTAATGCAGACTTGTAGAGCATCCTGTATTGCATTCAAATGTCAACAGTAATTACATACGGTTCGCCAGCTGTGTGTCCTTTGATTTTACTATTATTAAAATTCATAAACCATATACACTGCAAGCAAAGCTATTTATCACATCTTGAAATAAACAAATTACGGGAACAGAGTGCATTTCCATGGTTTTGGATTTATGTATCGGGAATTTTGCAGGGCTTCGTACTACCACTACTACTACTACCGTTACCGACACCCGTGAGCAGTTGATTAGAAACGGGAGTGCAAATGACGATATTTTACACAGTTTTACCCTGTCTTCCGGCAGGTCTATTCGTACATCTATTATACATAAGTATATTGTGTTTCCCAAAAATGAAATCCAAATCGACATCGACATCTTGACTGGTACATGGAACTGGACGGGGAAAGAGGAGAAATTCCTTAAAAAAACGAAAACGAGGTTTTACTTGACTTGTTGGGCCACGAGAGTTTCACCCCCATTCTTCGTTCCCGTCCCTGTCTCCTTTTCGTCTTCGATCTCGTAAATTTGGGGTGTTATGTAGCGTGTGTGCATAGTACGATAGATCCCATATGTAGACGTACAAGTGAAAGTATAGAAAAGTACAGGATACAGGGTGTCACATACGCTGCCTACTCCCTTTATCTTGCCATCCAAAACTGCCAGGATACCATCGATTGTCATCTAAAATTTGGCAATAGTTTTGTATTTAAACTGTTTTTTTTTGAAAACAGTAAACAGCAATACAAGTTTTTTGTACTGAATGTAAAATCAAATTCTATTTAAAATCCGCTGTATGACACTTTTTCTTCGGTTTAGACAATACGACTGCAGAAGTTAAGGGGGTGGAATAGATAGGCCATGAGTCACCCAGTTTAAAGTTTTGGAGTTGTAGAAGGTACCAACTTAGGATTAAATTGGCACTCTTACAGATAGTAAATAGTTTTTAGTTGTGCGTTGGTTTGGCCTATTCTTCTATCAATGCACATGTATGTTGTGTACTGTGTACGAATGCGATATACGATATGGTTTAAGTAATGGTATTTTGCTTGGTTTCTAAAGGCAGAGCACGTGCGAAGAAGCACAAGTGCCGAAACTTGGGCTCAAACTTCCTTCCATATAATGCAATGAAAGTAAAATTGTAATACAATGGAGACGCACACACTCGCTTTCCTTCCCATGCTACATGTCTAAGTCCAACTCTAACGTTGGCGAGAGAAAGTCCTCGCTTTCCGTCCACTTATTCTTAAGTTGTGTAGTTGGCGTCCTATTGTGTGACGTGTGGAGGGAGCACGTACGATTTGGGAAACGCAGAGCTATGCTCATTATTATTATGACGGGAGACGGAGAAGCAACAACTGCTTCCACTTCCATTTCCTCCCTCAACTTAACCAACTTACCTACACACACGCGGAGAGAAATATGAATATCGTCTACTTTCCCCGCTTTCTCCTCACCCAGTAGGATTTAGATGTCTGTTTCTATTATGTAGCTGCTCCAAATCTAAATCCTGTATTATATAGCTACAGTTTCAAGAATAAAGAATGAGAAGATGAGCCCTTGGCCTATCTTATAGCCATACTAGAGGTACCTGTAAGCATGTTTGTTAAATCAAAAACTTGTATGTTAAGTTTGAAGCCATTCAATGATTTCCAAGGTTATACGCTGACGCCTACGACGGAAGATATGTTACCCATGCATAAGTACACAGCAACAATATTTGAAGTTTATACATTTATTTACTATTATAAAATTAATTTAATAAATTAAATTATTTTAGTCAGCTATACCATTAAGATTGAGATACACGATAAGCAAAAATGGTTCTTACTTCTCAGTCTGTGTGTTGTTTAACTACATGTGAGAATAACTTTACAATTTAAAGGTTATTGCAAACGGCGTAAAGACTTTATAAAAGGATTAAAGAGTACGTAATGGATTTTATTCTTCATTACTATTTTTTGTGTGTGAATTTTCCTCACCTTCCAGAAATTAATCTTTTTAAAAATTTTGTTGTTTGCAAAAATGGCATGTTTTGTTTTAAAAATTAAAACAATTGATTTTACTAATTTTAGTTTATTGTAGCTCCAGCTTAGGCTGTTATTTTTACTGGGTTTGCTGTGTTATTGTTTCACTTCCCTTTTTGAATTCTAACTTTAATAGAGTTTCTATACACTTGAGTGCAAAATACATTTTTTTAAATGTATTAAATATTTGGCGGCATTTGTTGTAAATCATGGCATTTTTTAAAGCTCTTGTTTAATGTAAAACAGACCCAAGTAACTGCAGTATTTTTTAAATACATATTAAACTAATTTGTGTTACTTTCTAAAAATTGCAAAATCTTGTCGTAACATGGTTTGAAATAGTTTAAAATATAATATGTGCATGTTTTTTTTAAATCTCAAACTTGTTGTTTACATGTTTGTTTAAAAGTGCAAAGCATCTATATTTAAATGTATTTTTAAAGTGCATAATGTTCTATTG
This sequence comes from Dicyrtomina minuta, assembly GCA_949802685.1. Classification (NCBI taxonomy): domain Eukaryota; kingdom Metazoa; phylum Arthropoda; class Collembola; order Symphypleona; family Dicyrtomidae; genus Dicyrtomina; species Dicyrtomina minuta. The sequence continues at coordinate 119,973,028 of OX461808.1, read as the reverse complement.
TTTTACATTCTTTCAGTATATTGATGTTTTATTTTGCAGGCACTGCATTTTGTATCTAGTTATAAAAGTAGAGATGGGCCATCTTGATTCTTCACAGACGATATACTTTATCAATTGATAAGATTAGTACTAACACACCGAATGCCCAAATCTACGCACCGTGTTTTCTACATTGTTTTGTTGCACGTAGCTAAAAGCCTACTATCTCACACACGTTCTTCACTTCTCGGACTCGAATTTGTTTCTGATTACTTTCGTTGGCATTGGTATTGGCATTGGTGATTGCGATTACTGTCTTAAAGTCCTGACTTACTCCCGTCGGTTTCTTATTTCGAGCTACCACATCAAATATGCAGAACATATATACTGCCAGTTGACTTTGTAAAGCAAAGCATTAAAAAACTAAAATATTTTGAGGAAATTTGGTGCTCCCAAAATTATTTACTTTTTTCGTTGTTCAATTAAAAAATCCAATTTTTAATTATTTTTACATATGTATTTAAAAAAAATAGTTAAGAAGCGTTTTTAAAGATATTTGATGCAACCTGAAAATTTAGAGTTCATACTTTATGAACTGAAAAATATTCAGAATTAAATTTAGACGTCTGTTTGTAAAGAATAGAAAATAGATTTTTCCATTTATTTATTCAGTGACATACTCAGTGAAAAAGTCGGAATCTTTCCGAACAGATATAATTCCCTAATTCTATATAGTGTTTCTGCCCTTTGAATTTTTAAATGCTACAGAGCATTTAAATATTCAATTTTGAGAGGATGGGTGGCAAACAATTTAAACTTAATGTTTGGCTGGAAATTCAAAATTTTTGGGCAACATCAAAAAATTAAAGAAGCTAATAAATTATAGAGTTTTGATATGACGTGACCTCTTTGACTGGTACAGCTAAGAAGTTATGAGTCGTTTTTACATAGCATATCAATAGTACCTGACTATACCAACTGACCCTACTGATGACATCATTTGTGAACGACCTTTTTTGTCTTGTTATGAAGTATTACCATTTATCGTGTCGGTACGAATACTCTTATTGGTATAGCGCGGTACTAAAGCGCTAACTTGTGCTAATGCTTAACGCCAGTTGTTAAGTTTTGCACATTGTTAACAACCTTACACTCAAAGCTAGTTAATGGGTTACTGTTTAAGCGATCGAGTTAATATTAAAAATACACTAAACTGATAATTTAAAACTATTCAAAAAATCTGAACGCAGTATAGAAGCAAATAACATTAACTGCTGTTTTCCTACTCTCAAACATTACGTTTATGTGATGTACATGCCCATTTAATTATTAAATAATCAAATTCATTAGCAAAATAGTCGAAATGATCGGTAATGTTTTTTTTAGATTTGATGGGAGCTCATTTAGCGATTAGCTGGCTTGTTTTGACACTTCAGCCTTGAAGTCCATGTGGTGCATACGTATAGGCCTACAACGAACTTATCTATTTGTACGAAGTTATCATCAGTCAGGCCAGGGCTAGAGCATGGGAGCGCGAGTGCCAAGCAAAATCCTATACTACAATTAGAAAAGGAGGAAAGTAGTAGAACTATTATAAGAAAATACAATGGAGATGAGGAGATAAGATCATGATGATTCGGATCCAAATCTAAAAGTTAGTGTTTTCAGATGGGAAACAAAAAAACTTGTAACTTTTACTTTCACTTCTTTCACTATTATTCCCGTAGTGGCAATCTTCCTCCCCTCTTTCTGCTCTTTCTACTGGACCATGGATTTTTTTCTAGAAGCTGAAAGGGAAGATGCGTATTTATTTGGCATCATTTTGTGTACCTATCTATTGGTATGCACTTTTTATAGGTATAACATTAAATTATCTACCACCAAGTTCAGTCCAGTGCAGTTAGTCGTGATTCATATAAATATAAAGCAAGAAAGTTGTAACAGAATGATGCTGGCCTTGGTAATGGTAGAATGTTGATAGTTGGACAAGAAAAAACGAAAAAATGAAATGAATAAGGGAAAAACTAAGCGTGTACATAGCGTTAATTGTATCAATGAAAGAAATATCACCTATATACAGGCCACTACCAGTATAAACTTAATAATACTACAGATACTATACGGATTGCGATTTGGAGCGACCTTCTTTGTCTTATATATATATTTTTTTGCTTTTCTTTGTTGAACCTTCTTGATTCCAATCAGACAGCGTAATGCAGATTAATGGTTCTCAATCTTAGAGAAAAAAAAATATATTACGGTCCATTTATACATTACTGTACAAATTGCTTGAAGAACCTGTCATTTTATTTATTGTCAGCTTTATGTGTAAGTCATACAAATTTTGCAATTTAAGGCTTAAAAATAATTGTTATGTTAGCCCGTTTTAAAATGCAATCATTTATATTCAAATAATACGGTTAGTAATAATCTCAAAATATTCACCAATGATTCCAAGAAATTTTGGTTTTTTTATTTTATACAAACGTTTGGCTGTAAAATCTTTCGTACGAAAGTAATTGTTTTCATAAGCATTTTACGCACTTTCCGTAAAAAATGAAAAACGTAAACGTAAATTTTAAGTAAGCTCCGCCCTCAAAACGTAGTTATAAAGTTATGCGTGAAAAATGATAATTTACGGGCGTTATTTTATAAGGCAACGGTGTTCAAACAACGTCCACTCAATATCATACGTAACAAATATTTCCATGGATACCTATAGTGACCTTCCAAATCTGTTCATTTTAAAAAAATAACAACTTTTACGTTCAACCTAAAACTGCGCAAACTAGGATACGCAAAATGATCCGCAAAATTCTAAAACGTAAAAACAATTTTTTTGCGTTTTGCGTTTCACGAAATATAATTTAACGGCAAGTGCCCAAACTCCCTAATATGTTGGTATGCAATTTGAGACATTTAAATGCTTTCAGATTGTCACATATTCAATACAACAACGAAAATGCGTTTCCTAATAATCTACATGGACTTACTAAATATAAATCACCATCTTTTAACAACCGGCGCACAACTGCTCCAAACAAATTTCTAACATTTTCCATTCGATATTATTGGGATTTAGATTTACAAATCATTGCTCTATAATAAGCTTTACATATGGGAATAGCTGGCAGTCATGATGTTTCGTTTTCTTGTAAGTCATTCTCCCATTTAATTTCTATAAAGGAGTAGAAAGAGGGAACAATGGATTAAACTGCACGATTTCCTTCCAGCAGTAACTTTAGCACTTAAGCTCAGCAGAGTTCAGTTTCAGTTTGAGTCAGTTCATAATACATTGTAGCGTAAAACAAATACATATTGCACAATTATATTTCTTGCATTCGACATGACAAATTCTATATTAGACAAGAAAGATATCTTGGAGTTTTGTATTTTATTTTCTGTAGCATCTGTCCACGTTTCCAGCACAACGTATATTCAACATATGTATGCGCTATTTACATAAACGCTTAACTAGAATAACCTACGATTTCGAAAATATCAAAAAATAAAATATATTAATTAATTTTCCCATACTAACCTAATTGGAATATTGGGTACGTAAACGCCAGTGGATAAAAACTCACACAATTTAATGGTGCGTAGCCTGCTTAGTGCGTAAAGATAGGATGATAAAACTTTAATTAATTATAAACAAGATATAACGTCCACTTACTGCGATATTTCAAAAACTTCCCAGATTTAAAAGCCCCCCACCATTTATATTACTGTCACGGCTTGTGCATTAATGATACAGATTAGTAGAGTCCATCTCAATATTCATCTGAATACTGGTCACATCACATAATTAAGATAGGTTTTTACGCAATGGTTAAGCTGATGACAAGGGCGTCACAGGGTCCGTAAAATTGGAATGTATTTATTGCATCATTTATATGCGAATTTTTTAAAAACTTTTTTTGGGATTGTGAGCCCTATATTTATAACGAAATCGCTTTATGCAAAATTGTATACTGCATAAATATTAAATACATAAATAAAGGCTTTGTAGGTCTACGTAGAGCGTAGGGCAGGCTCACATAATAATATGTTTAAGCGTAAGTTCAATGATTTGGAATAGGCCCTACGACTCCATATTCATTCACATATATCCAGCTCCAGCTCCTGGAAGATTAATGATTCAAAACAGTGGATGTGCTGCACAATAGCAACAGTGTTACCTATACCGTAACAGGTTCAATATTCAACCCATGCTGTGCATACCTATATAGAGAAATAGTACATCACAATTTTCAATCTCCAGCCCCATCCACAGTTACTCCATAGCATCAGAAGCAGCCTCCCAACGGCAACGACAACGGCAACAGGAAATTCAAGCGCATTCAGTAGCATGCACCCAGTGGTAGTATCACAATCCGTATCACTGTCAGTAAAAGTATTCTTTAAACATTGCGTAGTACAACACAGCATAGTAATTTAGTATTACATACATCTGAATCTCAAGTCGCAAGCAGAGGTTTACGCTTAGGGTGAATAGTAAATATCTCGGTGCCGGTCTCCGTCTTGCTCGCACTTTTCCTACGACTATGGGCTGCATGCAATATACAGAGGTTTATATTCCGCTTATAAGCTACATTTTGCCTTATCGTTCGCCCGCTCATGATCGTTCTTTCGGTGAGTTTGGTTTTTCTGGATTTGGTATTTTGTACTGTACTTTTGGGAGGGTGCGGGTGCTGGATGCTGGTGCCTGTGTCTCAGACTGAGTTTCTTCTCACTGCCCGAACCTCCTATGCTACAGTTGTGCTGTGTGAAATGGAAGTGGTGGATGGATACGCAGGAGGAAGTTTGTCTTCCACTTTTGGGTATCTTTTTAGCTCCGCTTCTTTTCTCTGCTGTACCCCCACACACTCTCAAAACATTCAGTTTCAGTCTTCAACGATCCCTTCAGCCGTCAGCACACACTCCAAATCAGCCCTGAATTTCAACGCGTAATATTCACCAAAGCAGTTCACTGTCTACTGTTGTGTAAGGGAAATTCTGGTTTCAGAAACAGAAGCATAAAAGTTTTGACATTTAACATATTTTAGTCAAACTAAACGCCGTATATGATATTAAATTACTAATTATAAATTTTATACACCACTATAATAATCGCTTGACAACAAAAAACAACAGAAAAAACACATAAAAATACAAAAGTTGCTACACATCCTGTCTCTTTTCCGCGTTGAAATATATTTACAAAATATTTTAAAAAGATACTTTAGGAAAAACTGCAACCTAGAAATCGTTAATCCTCGAATACTTAAACAAAAAACACATTGAGGGAAATCCTATTTAAATTATTTTAAACTTCTTGTTTTTTAAAAAAAGTGTCAGTTTTGCTTAAGCGTTCAATAAGTTCAATTTCTTCACCGATCCGATGTCAGTGTGAACCACTCCATATTCAACTGCTAATAAAATAAAATATAAAGTCACACAAAATAAATTTTAAAAAGTTTTATAATAAACAGATATTTAAATTAAATTCTCTAAACTTTAGCAAACAATCCTGAAACCTTTTATATAGACTGAAGTTGTAAGACAAACAAATTTAATGGATGCTTTAAGGCTCCATTTCCATTTTGCTATTGACATTCACTACTCCGTTCGACACTGACACAGGGACAGGCATTTGACGGGAGAGTGACGTTTCGACCCAAACCCACCCAAACCGTAATCAAAAAGATCAAAACTTAAGTTGAAAGTGAAACCGTTCACCGTAGCCTTAACCGTGGTGGCCGTAACTGTGACTTTTCTGTTACAAGATGAAAGATTTGGAATCCCAACTTAAGTGCAGGTCTACTACCCGCACGACTACTACTACCAGAAAAAAAGAAATTGAAATCTTTGTGAAAGCATTTGAATGCCAAGAAGGCTAATATTTTTGTGCGAAGAAAATTGAGTGAAAAATAAAAACAAAATTTATGTGCAATTTTATTTCAATATGTACAAATAAAATTGAAATTGAAATTTTTTTCTGCACAAAATTTCCTGCCATTTCGAGCGGAAGCTTTAAAATACAAAGATGTAAAAATTCGAAAATACTGTCCTTAAATGCCAGTAATACAGATGCTGCTCCTACCACCTTACAGATTATATTTTAATTTTTTCAGTTTGCTCTTAACACCGACCGTCTTACAGTTCACACGCGACAAAGATATATTGGCAAATTCTGAACACAATTAAATTTGAAAAAGGAAACGAAGTGCTAAAGGATTAAGGATGTTGATATCCGTAGTATGCTGTTGCTCTGCATCTGTCGATTTTGAATTCCAAGTTAAAATACAAAAAAAATGTATAATATGTATAATTAGGCAAAATTGACGACGTCTTGTAATAGTTCCTTTACACTGCATGGTGCAAAGCAGCAGCTACACAAGTTTCACTGACAGATATTAAATTTATTCTAGTGGAAATCAGCCCTTGTTGCTGACATATTTGACAATAAAGATATTAAATTACATTAGTGTGAAATTCTACTCTTTTTAAAAAACTCTACACGGTTCCCAGTTCACTCTGCATTTCGTTCGTTCGTGAGACTGTGAGACTTGGCCTACAATACACAAGATCGTGAAACTCATTATTTGCTCGTGTCCTCGTCCATACCTTTCACTCCCTAATTCGTACATATATTTTTCAAGTATTGCTAAGCACTAGGTTTGTTTGGATTTGAGTTTGAATTTCAAACCTCACTGAATTTCCTTCGCTAGAGAAATTTTAAAGTTGTACCTATTGTGTTTCTGAGGCGAAGTGTAGGTTGTTCAGTGATTCAAGTGCAAAAAAAAAAGAAAGATAAAAGGCGGATGGGATCGGATTTCAAATAAGAGTATATTCAAGTTCCTGTGTTATATTATTTTAAACAGAATCCACTTCTGTGATTAAATCTACATAGTTTTTACTGTAGTGAATTTACGGTGCAATTTCAATGAAATCAAAAGTGGAGACTTTGTTTTTATTTTTTTAGGGTAGCAGAAGCGATTTTGTGCGTGTCTTAAACAAGTTACTAATACCCTAATATTTTCATTGGTGTTATATCGTGTTGGTTTTGGCATTGGTTTGGGCGGCATTACTGCAACAAATATCTGTGCGTTAAGTTTATTTGTGATTTGATATTTTCCATGTTTGACCTGCAAGCTACTTTGTAAGAAGATTTTAAATCAGTACATTGCATTATTGAGGATATAATTATTAAAAACATTAAAAATTGTGGCTACTTTTACAATAATGAGATTTAAAAAGTGGATTTAAATTTTCTAACTAACAATAGGAAGCGCTGCATTGTTTGAATAGATATATGGAACAAGTAAATGTGATTATATTGGATTTTGTTTTTTATTGCATTACGAATGGATGTACCTAAGCTAAAAAGATGGTGTCTAATTTTTAATTTGGCATCATTTACAATTTAGTGTCAACGCCGCTCCAAATATCTCTTAAAAAATTGAAAAACATGAGTCATAGGTTAATAAGAAGTAATGGTTTGATTGTATATATTATATGAATATGTACCAGCTTCTCGAAATTAAGGCTCATTTAAATGGGGATTTAAAAAATAAATTTTTCATTTTAAATTTAAATGAATTTACGATAATTTTTTGCTTGAATTAGATTGTATACCTTTCCCCTGTTAAATTTTGAATATCTTTAACATAATGTGGTGTGACCACCCTATGTTGTATTTTTCTGGTTAAAGGCTCTAATAATAAGTTTTCATGTGCCGTTAAAACTGCATTAGTACGGACACATTACTTTCATTAGCCCACTCGGGCTCTACAGAACCATAAAAAAACACGTCAATTGTAATTTATTGAATATTGTTGAATTTATTGTAAAAAGCATTTACAAACACATTTGCCGTAGATTTTACCTGCCAATAATTCCTTATTCAATATCGGTACGAAAGGCAGAACTATTTCACATGGTTTTTATGGAGCGGCAGTAAACAAAAATGTATTAATAAATTGTAAATACACTAGACTTTTATTCACGTTTAAACAATAACTTGTATTTACTACTATTACGTATCTACGTTTAAAGAAATTATACTTTTTTTACATATCTTAGGTAGTACAAACAAAAAAATTCTGAATTGTGAAAGATTTATGATATATATTTTATAATAAAAATTACACTGTAGATATTTTTTATTAGTAGTGTCAAACTAATACCTTGCTGCATGCTGTTTCGTCAACGAACTAGTATTTGAGAATTTTCTAATTTAAAATACGTGCCAATACAACTTGACTTTTTGACACTTATTTGGCCATATTAATTCTTAAAAATTCTGGAATTAAAACTGTGAGGAGGTGAGATGCAGGTAGTGATTAATTTACCTCTACATACCGAAAACCAAGGACCAGGACTGGGAAAGTAAATATAAATTGCAACTGTGGTAATGTTACCTTTACGACGATCACAAGATAACAAACATCATAATACTATAAACCAGGAGATAAAATCCAATGTAAAGCTATTTATATCCCTTGACTATATCTGCTACGGAATCTGTATATAGTTTTCAGTTTTATCTGTCACTGTGGTGGCGAAAGGGCAATATATCTTGTCCTTGTTCTTGTTCCAGGAAAGTTTTAACTCACAATCAGTCTGTTATACAATATTATTTAGTTTTAATAAAATTCGTCCTGTCTTCTTGGGACTTGCCCTTTGCATTTCACTCCGATTCCTCCCTTTCTATTCTTTATCATCTCCCAATAAGTTTCTCCGCTACTTTATCTCCCGCTGCTCTGCTCTGCCGCTGACACGATGGTCAAGACTACGGCGACACAAACTTTTAACCACATTGCGTTTGGTTCACGCATTTGGAAATTCTAAATAAATTTTAATTCGAATTTTAGACGTACAGACGTACAAAAATTCATTTAAAGATTTTCTCGAGATTTCGAAATTGTAAGCTTTATAAAATTTTACACATTGATTTTGACAGGAAAGTGGAAAACTGGAGTTTTGGGAAATATTGGTGAATTTGTGTTGTCAACAAAATCTACTTAATTTTAACTGACATATTACAACTATACCTATATCTAAACTACAAAAGTTTACCTATCACTTTGTACATACATTTCCATAAGTATTCGAATTCAGGTTAACCACAAACGCGCAGTTGTTTATAGAATATAGAGGGGCGTCAACCAATGACGCTAACATTTAGGGAAGGGATGTAGGGATGGGAAAACCATTTTAAATAAGCGCTCAGTCTTAGAAAGAAAACCTCTGAACTACGTATATAAAATAAAAATAAAACTACTATTGCAAGAAGATAGCATTGGGTTCTAATTTACTTACTAGATTTTTTGTTGCCTCAGCCATTACCGTTACCGTTGCCATTACCGCGATACCGGTACCGGTACTGGGTTCTTTAGACAATTTGACATTGACATGATGCAGACGCAGACACACAGACGATACCTAGCATAATAATAAAAAAAAGTAATAGCAATACTGTCTTAACATTTTCCAAGAAACAAATCCGAGATCCAACAGATTGGCAGGTTGACATGTGTTATGCTAATGCCACAACTGCACTGCACTGCTCCACCAAACTCCATAACATGTACAGCTCTGTATATTTTTTTCCGCATTATAACCTGTATTGAATTTCTATTCCCTTACTCACATTGACAGTGAAAAAGTAATCGGGATTTTAAAAGAAAAATCTTTGAATTTTACAAATTTAAGGCTGAAGCTAAATCCGACACCCACTCTGAATTGGAACCCAAATTCCAAAATCCAAGTCATAGCAGTGCTGTAAAAGTTGTTTAAATTTTTATTCGATTAAACAACTTTGATGTTGCTTAAGTTTTGGGAATCGAGAAGGAGAGACAGAGTGGGGAAATATCGAATAAATAGGACCACACTGATCTCACAGATGTTATAATACAAAGTTTCTAAGGTGCTAGAGGAGCGTGGATAAATTACGTCTTTACGTGGTACACAAATCGGAAATTTCAAACCTTTATTCTCCTTATTTGATATGTACGCCCATGCAAAGCAAACGAATTGGCACATTGAATCCCCTTCCCTCCAAGACGTACCACGTAATTTATAAACGCACCCTAATCTGTTTCTTTGTAAGAATAGCTGGAGATATACTGGTTAGGGTATGGATTGCTGTATACCAATACATGATAGAGATATGTTCCGGCCAGAGATGAAGAAGAGAAAGGAGAGAAAACTTGTGTGTTACTTTATAAATTGAATCTGTGGACCTCTACCTTCCCATTTCGCTGTGGGCAAATGGACTAGGTTCTGTATTCTATAGCTATCTATGTAGGTACAGTCTTTATTGTGACTTCATAATTAAATTGTTTGTAATGTACATAAAGGGGACTTTGGGATGTGCACACTGTTAGAAGTTAGAAGTCAAGTATTCAAGTATATATGTAGATTGGTTTTCGTTTCGATTTCAGTTTGATATCAGTTCGTTTAATACAGGATACGACCATATATAAACATAATTTCATTCGTATAGCATGTGAGATAGTTATCTCGAAATCCGGAACAGACACTGAAAACCGAAGTCATCATTGAATTGATTAACAGAGTTTTACTTTACTTTTTTTTCCACGGTTTCGATTCCCATTTAGTATTTTCCCAAATTCCCATCTTACTTGACACGACTTTACTCCCTTTTATTGCGGTCTTTCAAGTTCACACTTTAAGGCTAAGATTTCAATTCAGTACATTTACAAAATTGAATTGAAGCCTCAAATTGGAATTTTTTGCATTTAAATTCGGATTTATTTCGGATTCGGATTTTGCATGGAAACTCTGGGCTCCTATTTAATTTGATGTTTCCACAAACAGAAAATTGCACAAGTTGTTTGAAGACCAAAACATATTATAATTTAGTTGCGTTAAAAAATTCTAATAATAAAGTTTTTTTAAAATTCAGTCATGCTGGTTGTGGTATGGACATTTTTGTGAGTTTGAAGTTGTAAGTTGGAAAATTAAAATGTACAAAAATAAATCAGTGTTAGTAACTTAATGACTTGCTGAGAATCATAACGCAGTTAACATTTACATTGATTTTTTGTTGTTTTTTTTTGTGAAAAGTTTTTTAAACTTAGTGAATTTAGTAAAAAATGTTTAAATGAGATTGCGCCTTCCTCCATCCCAGAGTCTGTATGTGACCTTTTTAATTGGGAATTAAAAAAACAATTTGCATCTATTTTATTACTTTCGGTAGTTCTTGTACATCCTAATTTTGATGGAATTTTACGGCATTACAGCATAACGCTAAAATAAATTTGGCTTTATTAAGCATGATTTAGGGGTCGTCCATAAATGATTTCAACTAGGAATCTGTAAATTTGCTTTCATCAGCTTACCCAGTGTGTAAATGACTATCTTTGACTTGACATAGGGAGTCAAAAGTATACAATTCAAGAAAACCCAACGACCCTACACTTTGACATCATTTATGGACGATCCTTTAATAAAATTGAAATAAGATGGTTTGTGAGAATTTAGCGCGTTTAATTATTGCAAGCATGGCATAGCATGGTACTATTTCCCCTCAATTTTATCCTGCCAACTATCTTTTATATATGTTTTGTTTGCATAGACGCCCTAGCGATGCACACATTTTTGTGTCTCAACTTGATGTCAATGTTCTTTACATGTTTGAATAAAACTTAATGGGCGTCGAAGCTACCAATAAGTATGATTTCAATACAGTCGTTGATTTTTAGGTTCAAATATTGTATAAATTCATTGGTTATATTATAATGCCTTCGCCTTCAGTTATTGCAGTAGCTTTAAGCACTACTAGGTTTGGTCAGACTGTTTCAAAATATTTAATTTCTGTGAAGAATGTGTGTACAAAGGAAGTTATTCAAGTAATCTGCAGTTCGCTACAGCTTGCATAAAACAAAAGTAAATGAAATTAGGTAGATGCTTAGTACGTAGTGGTGACATTCTTCTCAATAGTAAAAATATAAATTCGTATTCTGCTTTGCAATTGTTGCTTTGTTTTTTGAAAATGTTAAAATTATGATAAGAAAGTATTGTTTTGTATACTGAGCTGCAAGGCTATTGCAATTGTGCAACAGTGACTTAATAAAGTTTTTTCTCTCTTACTGGAAAATATACCACCACCCTGCTTATCAAATACAATTTAATATAAACTAGCAGGTTAGCAACCCGATGGGTTGCAATTAACAAAAAATAATATATTTATGTTCTTAAAGTTTAGCTTTTACAGTAAATAAAATGTTGCATTGATTGCGGTCAAATAGAATTCGGGGTGAATTTTGACCAGATATCTGCTCAGATTAAGGGATTAGTTTTTCCAAAAGGGGCGCAAGATGTAACTTTTGACCAGGGCCTTGCCAGGGTTACACTATAGAATCTGAATTACTCGGAATTGTAGTATGTAATCTTCAATTTTAGTTTTACTGTTACACTAAACGAAATTTTGCATTGATTGTGATTTAATCAACTTGAGCTTTGCTGAAATGCTTGCTTGGATTAAATTTTGACAACAGACTGGCCCTTGTCAAGATTTTACTATAGTGTTAGGTGGGTTAAAATTTTAGCACAGTATTAGCAGGGTTAAAATTTTACCAGTATTACCTGAGTTAAAATTTTACCACCGTATTGTCTGGATTAAAATTTTACCACAGTATTGTTTGGGTTAAAATTTTACCACAGTATTCCCTAGATTAAACTTTTACAACAGTATTGTCTAGGTCAAAATTTTACCACTTTATTGGCTGGGTTGAAATTATACCACAGTATTGTGTGGGTTTAAATTTTTCCACAATATTGGGTGGGTTAAAATTTAACGACAGTATTGGCTGGGTTAAAATGTTACCACAGATTTGGCTGGGTTAAAATTCTACTACAGCATTGGTTTGGTTATAATTTTACCACTGATCTTGGCTGGGGTAAGGTTTTCTAACATGATTGTCCGTGATTATGCTTGCTGTGATCACTGCTCTCTATTTCCGTATACACCTGCTTCACATAAAAGATTAGTTTCGGTGTAACCAATAACAAGATGGATCTACTGATGAATACCATAACCTTTGACTTGAAAACCTTGCGCGAATTACATTATAGCCACAGCCATTCCCAGGTTTCCGTTTTGCAGGTTAGCAACCCGATGGGTTGCAATTAACAAAAATGAATATATTATGTTTTTCAAGTTTAGCTGTTACATTAAATAAAATGTTGCATTGATTGTGGTCAAATAGACTTCGTGGTAGGTTTTGACCAGAGAACTGCTCAGATTAAGGGATTAGTTTTTTCCATAGGCGTGCAAGTTGTAAATTTTGACCAGGGCCTTGCCCGGGTTACACTATAGAATCTGAATTTCTCGTAATTCTAGTATGTAATCCTCACTTTTAGTTGTTACACTAAACACAATTTTGCATTGATTGTGATCTATTCAACTTGAGCTTCGCCGAAATGCTTGCTTTGGTTAAATTTTGACAACAGACTTGCCCGTGTCGAGATTCTACTATATTGTTAGGTGGATTAAAATTTTACTACAGTAATGGGTGGGTTAAACTTTTAGCACAGTATTAGCTGGATTAAAATTTTGCCAGTATAAGCTGAGTTAAAATTTTACTACGGTATTGTCTGAATTAAAATTTTACCACAGTATTGTTTTGGTTAAAATTTTACGACAGTATTCCCTAAGTTAAACATTTACGACAGTATTGTCTGGGTCAAACTTTTACCACTTTATTTGCTGGGTTGAAATTTTACCATAGTATTGTGTGGGTTTAACTTTGACTACAGTATTGGGTGTGTTAAAATTTTACTACAGTATTGGGTGGGTTAAAATTTTACGACAGTATTAGCTGGGTTAAAATTTTACTACAGATTTGGCTGGGTTAAAATGCTACTACAGCATTAGTTAGGTTAAAATTTTACCACAGATCTTGGCTAGGGCAAGGTTTTCTCACATGATTTTTCGTGCTTATCATTGCTCTCTATTTCCGTAAACACCTGCTTCCCATAAAAGGTTGGTTTCAGCGTAACCAGTTACAAGATGGATCTACTGCTGAATACCATTACCGTCGACTTTAAAACCCCTTACTGTTATATTTGGTTTAAGCTTTGGACACAGGCTTGCGCGGATTACATTATAGCCACAGCCATTACCAAGTTTTCGTTTTTGTTAAATGCATGCTTGGGTTAAATTTTGATAGAAGACTTGCCTGGGTTTAGTTTTGATCACAGGCTTGCCTAGGTCAACATTTTATTAGTGGTAAGGCTTTATCTTATTTTCGGCTGGGTTAACCTTTTCTTACATACTTGAACGGGACTATGCTTGTAATGTACATCTAATCCAAATCACAGCTGATATTACTATACCCTTTTTATATGCAAAATATATACAGTGATTGGTAGTGAGAATAAAGTGACGCCTATTCCTTCACATAGTGTAGTTTTTAATTAAAAGATTAGTAGAAGTCCTCATAGTTACTATTTAGATTCTTTAAAATTTATTCAAACTTGCAGTAAGATTTAAAAAGTATAATCTTTTGGCTGAGCTAAACTTTTTTTTCTTTCGTAACTTTTTGAATCAGTTTTTAATATTTTTCATATTCAAACGAATTTGAAAATAGAAATAAATATTTTTTCTCGTGCTTTGTGCCAATAAGGATCACCTAATTTTTAAAATTTTGAAATCCTGTGCTGTGATTGGCGCGGATATAAAAAGTGTAAATCAGCTATAAAAAGTGCATAACGCTACATCTTTCGAAATATTGTCGAAAGAATGACGACAAAACGTCAAGGCGCGTCGAATGGTACCATAAAAAGTGTAAATAGTTGAAAACTGAAGGAGGAGTTTAGGTTACAAGGTCCCCGGTTAACTTCCCACTATCCTATCTAACAGTGTACTGCACGTCTTAATTAAGAGACTAGCAGTTAGGCAACCCGATGGGTTGCTAGCGTAATGTGGGGAACACGAAGATGGTCTAATACTCGCTGTAAGCTCAGCATATACTTATGTCGGTCGTAAAAGAATCTTAAGCAAAAATCTAACAATTGTGTAAGCTCAGCATATACTTATGTCCCTCGTCAACAAATCTCAAGCACAACTCTCATAATTGTGGTAATCTTAGCATCTGCTTAAGTCCCTGGTGCACAAATCCGTGGCGGAACTGTATAACCTAATGTTGCCTAGGTCCTTGGGGCACAAATCTCAGGCAACGTTTTTATAATTGTTGTAAGCTTAGCATCTATGTAGTTTTTTGGTTCACAAATGTAAGGCGAAGCTGTAATAACCGTTGTAAGCTCAGCATCCACTTAGGTTTCTCGTAAAAACATCTTGAGCACCGTTTTAAAAATAGTTGTTAGCTCAGCATTTACTTAGGTCCCTGGTAGTCTAATCTGGGACAAAGGTCTAATAATCGTTGTAAGGTCAGCATCTACTTAGCTTTTTCGTTAAAAAACAATTCTAGGAAGTCCCAGTTTAAATATTAAAAGGGTGTAATTGACACACTGATATACGGTATTAGACAAGCCTGTGATCGTAAAAGAGCTGCGGAGGTTGGAATGTAAATAGTAATATCTGTTGCAGTGTAGATTGAGTTACAAAAACCATCTCTGCAATTTTAATGCGATTTAAATTCATTTATAATTATTTATTCTATAGTTACGGGGTAGTGTTATATGTGTAATTTCTGGGCAACGCTGCACGTAGGGAGTTCATGTAATTTGAGGGCCACTTTACATTTTTAGGGTGATGTACTTTGTAGGCTACTCTGTATTTGGGTGGTGGTACAATTTAAAGGTAACTTTGTAGTTGAGGGAAAGAGGAAAGTATAACCTGTAAGCTACTCTGTTGGTGAATTGATGAAGAGGGGGGGGGGGTGTAATTTGCAAGCCGCGCTGTACTTAAGGATGGAGAAATGCAATTTGTAAAACACTATATATTTGCGTGGTTGATATATTTATTTTGCTAGTATGTCGTTGGGGGTGGTGTAGTTTGCAAAATTTACTGTAATTGGGGGTTGCTGGTATTTTTGGGCCACCCTTTCGTTAGGAGACGGGGGGGGGGTGTAATGTGTAAGCTACCTCTTTTTCAGAAGGTGATGTTATTTGTGAACCACCCTTTTGTTTAGGGGGGAGGGTGTAATGTATGAGCTACCCTGTAGTGGCGGTGTGGTGTATTTTATTCAGTTAGTGTGGTTGTGGGGACAGGAGTATCTATTGTTAGTCAGGGTGCGGGAGGCTACATCAATATAACGGTAGAAATACCGCAACTTATAAAGTTGTCAGTTTCTTAGTTGTTTTTATATTTTGTAATGTATAAAGCAAATTGGCGGCTTGGACTGGGTTTAGCGGCAGTGTAGATAGGATTACCCAACAACATGAAGCTAACTGAATAAAACCTCTTTTCAATGATTCTTAAATATTTTGCAGCCGAATAAAGTATTTTATTTTATTTTCAATATTTCTATAATTTTATTGAAATTTAAAATTCAGAAAGGCCATCACTTAATAAAGCGAAATTGGCCATCACTTACTAAAGTCAAACTGGCCATCACTTACTAAAGTGAAATTGGCCATCACCTACTAAAGTGAAATTGGCCATTACTTACTAAAGTGAAACTGGCCATCACTTACTCAAGTGAAATTGGCCATTACTTACTAAAGTCAAACTGGCCATCACTTACTAAAGTGAAATTGGCCATCACTTACTAAAGTTGGTCATCACTTACTAAAGCTAGCCATGATTTACTGAAGTTGGTCATCACCTACTAAAGTTAGCCATCACTTACTAAAGTTGGCCATCACCTCCTGGCCAGGCCATCACTTATCAATGAAACAAATGATTTCAATTATAATATAGAAGTACACATGTACATAAATAATTCATTAAAATGAAGTAGAAAGCGTAACTTTCCTAAAGGTCTCGTATTCAAATTTTGCATATGGTGGGACTATCAAAATGAGGTCTGGTGTGTTTTATGTTATGTACCGTAGAATTTGATTCCCACCACCACCGCCAACAAAATCCGTAAAATTTAATTCCCAACATGGCGACCAGGCTTGCCTAATTTATGCTTGGAATGTCCATCTAATTCAAATCACAGCTAACATTAATATACCCATCCTTATACGCACAAAATATAAAGTCATTGATAGTGGGAATTAAGTGGCGCCTACCCATCCTTATACGCACAAAATGTATAGCCATTGATAGTGGGAATTGAGTGGCGCCTATCCCTTCTCATTGTGTAGTTTTTAATTTTATTAGTAGATTAGTAGATGCCTTGAAGTCGTCATAGTTACTATTTAGATTCTTTAATAAAATTCATTAACACTTGTAGTAAGATTTAAAATGATTAATATTTTGGCTGAGCTAAACTTTTTTTCTCTTTCAAAACTTTTTGAATCAGTTTTTAAACTTTTCAATGTTCAAACGAATTTGAAAATAGAAATAAATATTTTTTATCGGGCTTTGTGCCAATAAGGATTACTTAGTTTTTGAAATTTTGAATTCCAGCGCCGTGATTGGTGCAGAATAAGAAATTTTAAAACGTGAATAATTCAAAAAAATGTCAAAATATAAAGTTTTCCGAGACCACAACCTAGTCCCCTGGACCAAGGCCTATCTAATGACACCCCAATAATGCTTTAATTATAAAAACTGTAGGAGAAGTTTGATTCGAAACGATTGTAATGTTAACTAAATGGCCTATGCTGGCCTGAACTGCACGAAATAAGTATATAGACTATGCTGGCCTGAACTGCACGAAATAAGTATATAGATTCCAAAAACCTAACAAAGTAATTAAGTTAGAGTTTAATATTTTAATTTAAATCAGTCGATAGTTTCGCACTGCACTGTTATAATTCTCTTACGTGCTGGTAGTACACATTAGCTTTTAAAAATTGTTTCTACAATTATTTGCTAAAAGCTTTAATTATTAGCTATTAAAAATGTCTTGATTAGATGGGAATCGTAATTCTAGTTGCTTAAAGTCAGTCAGGTATTATTGGGTAAAGCATTTTAACGCCAGCTTATAAATAAATGAATGTGGTATTTGGAACTGCTGCATACAGATTTATTGCCATTTGCGGCTGGTCAAAAAGTTATCGACTTTGAAATCATATAATTGGAATAGTTATTAGTTTTCCAGAATATGATAAATTAAAAAAAATATTGTGCTTAAAGATACTGATTTAAATTATGCCAAATTTTGAAATAATAAATATAATGTATTTTAATTATTTCTTTTCAAGCCGCCTAATATACATAAGACGAGTAAACAAATCTTGCTCATGAGGATTCAGAATAGTCAAGGGAAGCAATTTAATAACGGAATTCGAGTAGTCTGAATGTGTTTTGTTTACAGCCGTGTGATGAATTGAACTTGACATTTTTCAAAATAAATTAAAACACGCATTTCTCTATCATTTTTATTTTTAACATGTTGCAACGGTCAACGGTATATGAAGTCGCCACCACCAAGGTCGTGCCCAATTAGGTACATATATAGCTGTAACTGCTGACGGATAATTGATGCTACAATGAAGGTATAATTCAATACTAATTATTGGCGTAATATATTAAATTTTAGACTCATTTTTTTTAATTATATGTACAACAGAACAGTATAAAAGTTATATTAAATATGTCACACAATATTTCACAGTAGAAACAAATCGGTATAGCTATATGATTAAAATTTAATTAAGACTTTTTTAATTCGTAGCAGATAATACCATAAAACAATTTAGATTTTACACCATTAATTGAAATTAATCATTGAATTGGTGTCAAATTGGTCCAATTCATAGGGTGTAAGTTCTAGCAAAAACGTCTTCTTCAGATTACATGATATAAATGTAGTTCTTGGAAATTCCCAATATGAGTAAAAAATGGCATGGTCTTCTCTTGGAGTTACGTATTGCACATCTACTGTGGGCCCAAAGTAGATGCTGAGCTTACAGCGAATATTGACTAGACAGAATAAGACAGAAGAGATTCCTATAATTAAAATAATTAAATGACGTCATTTTTAGATGATCCTTGCATGGCTTCTAACTTGTGTAACCCTCGAAGTTGAAATATAATTTATAAAAAACTCATGTATAAGATTTACTGGACACTTAAAATTACAAACTGCGTGCCATTTGGTTAAACTATGTTCCTTAAAATTGAGAATTTGAACGACGCCATTATTGGTTTGTCATCAACTATCTATAAGCTTCGTTCGTTTGTTCACAGCATGAAGTAAAAATAGTTAGGGTGAGTTTTCTAAAATAGAAATTTCTAATGAAGTTATTTATGAACGGTCACTGTACAAAGAAGTGACTTGATACCGGTGAGTAGAGTATGGTCGGCTTCTTGTATCTTCCTCGATATAGTTGATGTAATGTCTGAATTCTGGATCTCTGTTCTGATATGAGTTGTATAGCCAATAGTTGGAATAGATCCGTTATATATGACTATATGCAATGAATGCAGGTGTATGTACAGTAGTCAAGGCTGACTGTGTGAATAAGGTCACTGCGAAATAAGGCAAGGCTTATTCGAGTTGTTTGGAGTTTGAATGTGAGTTTAAGACTTGTTGAATGTCTGTGAATAATTGAATAACTGATTTATTAATTGTTCAGACAGCTCCTTAAATAGTGACCTGATGTGTATGTAATCATGTACAAATTATAGCATAGGATAAAAATACAATTTTATAAATTTTTCTGTATGCTAAACAACGGATCAAAGGAAGTTTGTGGTTTAGTAGGATGACATGATCCTAATGAGAAAAACAATTCTTTGGAATTCTGATCATAAGAAAAACAATTCTTGTAATTATAATAAGTCCAAGAGATATACAATTAATAATAATAAAAAATGTCCATGTATTATAGATGGGCACTGGCAAAGTTTGTGGTTAAGCGTCCGGTCCGTGATACGACATGGTGGGCCATGTTCTTGGTATCATGGCACGGCTATGCTGTATGTGTGTTGATATGATATAGGATGTGCTCTGGATGTCGGTGCGTTTATCGCGATCGACATCCTGTTTTTGAGCTAGCGAGTTTATCGTGTTTACATCCTGTGGATTTCCAATGAACGGGGCTCGTCCATTGTATAATGTTTTTACATTATATGGGATTCCGCGGTCCTAACCGCGATGCATAGGAATATACGTGTATATACCTACATAGTATATACACATATCTATATCGACATGGGGCCGTTTGTGCCTCATGTTATTTCTATACATAAATGTATAATTTACGTCGAATTAAATGTGTAATTCGAAACACTCCCCCACGTTGATCTATCAAGATCAAGATAAAACTAAATATTATATTTAGACATATTATGTAGAGAAGTATACTTAATAAGGAAATAATCAAAGATATCGATGATTAAAGGGACATAACTTCGTTTTGATAAAAGTGAAGACGTCAAGAAACAGGTGAGAGAAGAGTTCAGCTTAAGAAGGTTGAACTAAAGAGAGGCTAAGATTTCAAAGGTTGCAACAGAAATTTCTAACAAAGTACATGTTAAAATGTTAAACTTATTATGTTACATAGTGGTGTATATTGGTAATTTAGGATTCCTGATAATGGTAATCAAGATTACAATAACATATATTAGCAGTAAAGTTTTGTGGATACCAACTTTTGCGTAGTTAGTATCTTGATATCCTGAATATTCTCACTTGGTTGTCGAGAGGTTGTGCAGTTGTGAAGAATGTCTTGGGGGTGCCAGGTTTCCTTGGGGTGTTCGTGCGTAATCGTGTAGTAAGGTATGATGTTTTTTGTGACATACTCTACACGTTCCATGGCTTGTACATTTCATAAGTTCATGACAACCCATGCAATTTGGACATCGTTGATTCTTCCTAACCCATTCATTTCGTTGTAGCTTGCTAAGATTAATGAATGCGGAGCAATAGGCTATACGATGCATGTGGGAATTGCAGAATTTACAGCATCCTATGCTAATCTTGTCAGAAGTTCTGACTTGTACTTGACTTGGCATCGCTGTTGTGGGTTGACTGTGCTGCTGAATTAATATTCGTACAGCATCATAGGCATCTGTCAACTGCGTAAATTCGTCGAGGGCTTTCGTTTGATGTTGGATGGTTTCGGTGTTTTGGAAAAACTTGAAACAGTTTACGTGTTGGATTGACACGGCAGGACCCATTAATTCTAGGTCCTTGGCATATAGTTCTATAGTGGCAGAACTGATTTTATCGTCTGTATTATTCTGAATTTTATTCTTGATTGAATTTATTCGGGCAAGTAGAGCAAAGTGTATAGACTCATGGTCAATTTGCACTGAATTGAGGTTTGTCGGTAGTGCGTCTGGAACTTCAATGGGATCATCCTGCAAGTTGTCCATTGTTGGATGGTTAACTTGAAGAAGGACCAGAAACTAGTACTACGATAACTGCTTCAGTTGTTTTTGGGAGGTTGTGGATTTGAAATGACAAATTGGGGATTCCACAAGTAGAATTGTCGACTCCACCTTCCGCAGATGCAAGTATTAGGAAACGGTGGCTGATGAGTGCAGCGACACACTCGGGGTACGTTCAGGATCCGTTGAGTGTTGCCAGCTTGTAAATATGCGAGGATATTATTAATGTCTGGAACTGGGACGAAGGGATCTGATGCTCTGTTGGAACGAGACATAAGATATTTTATTCGATCGGGTATCGACACCAACACTCGTTGGTGTAAGTTTGATGTCCAATACAGTAACTTATGGGGATGGGCTGTGGTAACGGCGTTCTGGTTACTTGATGCTGTATCCTTCGTCTGAAAGCTCTTCGGCGTTGTGCGGCAGCAACAAAGCGAGATTCCAGATGATTGCACAAGCTGATGTGCGGTACTAGTGATGCAGGAAAGTCACCGTAGTGTGTATGAATGGTAGGAAATTGAATAGCTAACCTGTGATTAATCATGTAGTCTGTACAGTGACAGTCGTTACGGAGTAAAGGTAAGCCAGGTAGTCTTATCCAAACGTCAGGTAGTTTAGATAGCAAAATTTCACGAATGATATCAATTTTGTGTTTAATGGGTGACGGTGTGTTGCGTCGTTCAACTATAGTGATGTCGTTAGAGTCCCAACTTGACATATCAATACATTAAGTTGTGATCCTAATCTAGGATGAAGCGTCTGTAGAGGTGTCTTCATTCAGTTGTGATTGAGAACGTGTGGACATAGAATGTGTACGTTGACGTGGTAGTGGTATATGACTACGTTTTGTAGCTGGACTAACTTTTGTAGTTGTCTTTTCCTTGCCTTTGTAGGGGTTACTCAGTATTGGAACTGGTTGATCTATATCTGAAGGAATGTACGTAAACTTTTGATGAGTACTAGGGTAGATAAAGATACCGTCGCTTTCTTTGTATTCGTGAGTGACGGTCCACCTAAAATGTCCTTCTTCAAAGTACCAGTCACGTTTCTGTCTTGCCCACTGGTGTGTGTGATGGCAGTCACGAATGTGTCTTGCAAACTTACTGGGTAGCCAACCTTCTATGGATCGGGTAGTGATGCGTACGAAGTCACTTCCTAGTGGATCCAATTTGTAGGCGCAGCATACACAGTCATCAATGATATCAGTAATAGCAATATCGTCTTGACCATCGGGTTTTCTTCCTTGGCCGACAAAGACCCGATATAACGACATGGAGTAGTATTTTCGCATACGTAGTATTCTTCCCTACGTTGATCTGTCCAGATCAAGATAATTATGTCTTACTGGGCACCATGGGCCGCCAGATTGGTGAATAAGTTGAGTCAGCACTAGGATAAGCGTGAGTGATTGAGTTATGTAAAGCACGCTCAACCACAGACAGTTATCTAGGGGCTACGTTTGGGGCAGATAACAAGGACGTAGTGGTTTGAGTTATATTGAATACATGCGCACTGAGTGGCAGAAACTGGATAAAGTAGTTCCAGCTGATAGCACTTCAAGTGGTGGCACTGGTACTGCGAGCACTGATTTGGCTCTTCTTATTGTATTCTGCCAGTCCGGCAAAGGATGGACTCCAAGAACCGATGTAATAATCATAGGCTCCTGGAAAGACGTTGTGAATTGAGTAGGTAAAACAAACACCCAACTAGCACTGCATCTTCCTAGGGGCCCCTTGCGGGGCGGGAAGGAATGAGGATTAGGCAATGAGAGGGTAAGGTATAACTACGCAGGTAATGAAATCACAATGAATATTACTTGTATTATTGTTCAATTAATGACACGTCTGGTGATAACACGGATGCGTACTATTGATATGGACAGTAGTCGAGAGTTGGACACGGGCAGCAGCTACAGTTTTAAAAATGAACACTTCGTTGATGATACAGGCTATACAGAAGGTGATAATGAGGCATGTAGCAAGAATTGTCCACACAGGGATGTCAGATGAAGCGGTCCAGAAGTCGTACCACGAAATAGAATATGGTTATTCTTCCAATGGGTCGTTGTCCTGGGAGTAGATAATTACACCGTCACTCTCCTTGTAGTTACACAGTTGCCACCGAGCAAAACGAGCTTCAAGGTAGGAACGTCTTTTGAAAATGGAGTGAGGTGTGAGGTGCCAACAATCTCGGATGTGGTGGGCGTTATGGCGGGCAACTTGTCCGTAGATTGTGCAGCATACGCCAGGTAGCGACGGGTGCCACGACCATTCGCAGCAGAGGCAATCTACTTCTGGATGAGGTACAAATGGTTCAATGTGAGGGTGCCAGTTGTCAGTGTTGATAGAACCGTTAGCTGGAACTCGGGATGCATACACTGGAGCTGTTATTTCCCACCTGGGTCTCTGAGGACCAGTTTCAGGATCGTATTCTTCCGTTCGAATGAAACCTTCTTGATAATAATGTTCGTGGTCTTCTGTAGTGTACTGCCTTAGTCGTGATAGCTCATCGGCGTTCTCTTCCTGGATAAGTCTAATGATGTAGGCGTCAGGGGGTGTGACAGCGGGCACGGGAGCAGCGGGTTCGTCTTCAACAGTATTGTTTACTGGTGGGGATACAAGATCCACAATGTCTATGTCAATCGGGGCTGCGTCTAGACGATAGTCTGCAGAGGGAGAGGCAATTTCCACAAGATCAATGTCAATTGGTTCTGCGTCAGCAAGATGGATTGGAACAATGTCGTCAGGAGATGCAGGATTATCGATGCAGGGAGAGGCTTGAAGAGCTATGCTGTGATCCGGGGAGTCGTTGATGTCTCGATCGGAGTCAGCGGCGTTATGAAGGGAATCGTTTGAATCTGGAGATATCAAAAGATAGGGTGCATGCAATAATAATTCCAGAAGATAAGAATCACACTCCGGATGGGATGCAGCGTCAACGATAGCTTTGTTGATGTCCTCGTTATGGTGGAACACAGCGTCGGCAGGAGCGCCTGGATTCACTTCGTCAGGGGATGCAGGAGTATTAACGCAAGGAGAGGCTAGAGCTGCGTTGCGAAAGTCAGCTCCGTTGACGTCGCGGTCAGGATTGACGGCGGGATGGATGGAATTACTTGAATCCGGTGATCGCGGTGATCGATCAAGATATCCACTTGGAGGGTATCGTCTAAGTGGAAACTGATATGGCGCACTTCTGTCTCTGCGGGGTAAACCAGTGGAGCTAGAGGAGGCAGACGAGCTGGATGAAACAGTGGAATCACAGGTGTCGTCACTAGACAGAGTAATAGTACTGGTAGGAGTTGCAGGAGTAGACAAGCCTGAACTGATATCAATAGTCCTTGCTTGTGATTCCAATAGGCGGGTGATCAAGGGATGTGCACTTGCATATGGGCTGTAGTCAGACAGAGGAACATATGGTGTCCGTGGTTGATCTACGTCCAAAACCGGCGAGTAAATGTAGATTGATGAGTCACTAGATAACGAATCCTCACTTGAGAGGGTAATTGTTGGTGTTGGAGATAGGGACCGAAGAGACTTATTTCTTCTTGTATTTGACATAGGTGGAACCACTGCGAGTAGACTTGTTGGTGCAGAGGTTTATAATGCTGACTTAAACGTAATCACGAGATCTGGTTGCTTTGGATGATCATGCAAATAAACCTTTATGGTTTCCTCAAAAATTAGAATGAAAAGAAAACAAAATTCAAGAATAACCGGATAAAGACAATCAAGAACGGGCGTCCATGGAAATGTCGTCAGTATAGCGAAGGCGTCAGCTGATGAGCTTCAATGTAAATTGAGCAACCAAATCCAGCTACAGGTGCGACTGTAATGGACACTAGTAAAGAACGGTACTTTGTCTTTAGAGAATGCTGAAGCAGACAGCGGTGAAGAGCGATACTTTGTCTTCGTGGATGTCAGAACGAGCAGCGGATGCCGAAATAAGCAGCGGCGGATGAAGGCGCAGCGCCAAATGGTTGGGCGAGGACCGTGAAAATATTGAATTTTCGGTTCAGACTTGGCTGAATAGGTATTCCTGGAAATCTGGAATTTCCGCTTCAGACTTGGCTAAATACGTTGCCTCGGAAATTTTGAATTTTCCGTCAAGACGTGAGCTAAAGCGCTCCGAGTTGAATTTCCACAAACCAATTCCAGCTACGGGTGAGACTGGAACGGACTGACCGGTTAACCAAGGGTCGGAGACGTCTGGAGGACTGTCAAGAACGAGCATCAACGGAGACTGCGCTGGTCCGGTACAGGTGAGCTTCGAGCTCCAAGTTGAATTCCCACAAACCAATTCCAGCTGCGGGTGAGACTGGAACGTACTGACCGGTTAACCAAGGGTCGGAGACGTCTGGAGGACTGTCAAGAACGAGCATCAATGGAGACTGCGCTGGTCCGGTACAGGTGAGCTTCGAGCTCCAAGTTGAATTCCCACAAACCAATTCCAGCTGCGGGTGAGACTGGAACGGACTGACCGGTTAACCAAGGGTCGGAGACGTCTAGAGGACTGTCAAGAACGAGCATCAATGGAGACTGCGCTGTTCCGGTACAGGTGTGATCGTTATTGGGCCAAAGTTATACAACAGGCGTGAAGTAGCTGAAATGTAGTCACGATTTCTGGCAGCTGGCAGCTGACCTTGTACAGTTGCTTGTGTAGTGTTGGCTAAACCTTTATGGTTTCCTCGCAAATAAAAAAAAAAAGGAAAAAACAAAAGGCTCGAGTTACCGGCTGGAATATGACGAAAGGCTTCACGTCAGAGGAGAGCCCCAACTGGATAATCACAGGTGGGCAGCAGAAGAGGTCCAGCGGATTAATGCGGCGATGGGCAAGTTTGGACAACAAAGGCGCCAAAAATGAGGTAGATCAAGATACAAATCAAGACAATTGTAAAATCGTATCCCCAGAATAAAGGTAAAGCAGGTATGGCAGTAACGGCTTGCCGCAACTTCTGCATGAGACGAAACGGTGGAAGTTGTATGGACAACTGCGGGCGAGGGCTTGACAAGCAGCAGGAGAACGCTGGAGGTTCGGGTAAAGGCGATGCGCTGGACAAACAGCCGTGGAACGCAGGCTGTTCGGGCGGAATCGGTGAGCTTGACAAGCAGCAGGAGAACGCTGGAGGTTCGGGTAAAGGCGATGCGCTGGACAAACAGCCGTGGAACGCAGGCTGTTCGGGCGGAATCGGTGAGCTTGACAAGCAGCAGGAGAACGCGTAAGGTCCTGGCGATTGCCGAACAGGCAGTAGTAGAACTCTTGAGGTTCCGGCGAATGGTGGTGGACGTAAAACGTTTCAGAAGGCGAAATTTGAAAATTTCAACCTGGTAAATGGACCGGTGAACCAAAAGTCGGTGACGTCATGAAGAACCGTCAGAACGAGCATCAATGGGGACCTGGGCGGCCCGGCAAAAGTGTGAGGTATGAGCTGTAAGACATCCGCGAGTACGTTAGCGAAACAAACCAAATCCAGCTACGGGTGAGACCGGATTGGCAAGTAGGACTTCATGAGCCCCGGAGGCTTGAATGAAAGAGATAGGCAGCGGCAACAGCAGAGGCTGGGTAACCAAGGGTCGGAGACGTCAAGAAGTATCGTCAAGAACGAGCATCAATGGAGACCGTCAGAGGCCTTGTGAGGCGGCGCACCAATGTGTCAAGCTAGAAGACCCAAGATGTCTGAGCAACGAAAATATTCCCGGCATACGGAGAGACTGTTCGACGTCGCAGCGATGAAAGAGTCACAATGTCCAAGGTGCGGAGCGAGAAACGACTGTGTAGCAGGTCCAATGGGCGGTCACGAGCAGACGGCCGATAGGATGTTGAGAGAGAAGAAATGACCTGGTGAGATTCCGTGGAGTGTCAGGAACAAAGAATGATTCGAAATGGCTGAACCGGGAGATCTCAAAGGTGTGAATCAGACCGGGTAACGATTCAAGTTGGGAGCCATGTACAAAGAAGTGACTTGATACCGGTAAGTAGAGTATGGTCGGCTTCTTGTATCTTCCTCGATATAGTTGATGTAATGTCTGAATTCTGGATCTCTGTTCTGATATGAGAACACAGCGTCGGCAGAAGCGCCTGGATTCACTTCGTCAGGGGATGCAGGAGTATTAACGCAAGGAGAGGCTAGAGCTGCGTTGCGAAAGTCAGCTCCGTTGACGTCGCGGTCAGGATTAACGGCGGGATGGATGGAATTACTTGAATCCGGTGATCGCGGTGATCGATCAAGATATCCACTTGGAGGGTATCGTCTAAGTGGAAACTGATATGGCGCACTTCTGTCTCTGCGGGGTGAACCAGTAAAGCTAGAGGAGGCAGACGAGCTGGATGAAACAGTGGAATCACAGGTGTCGTCACTAGACAGAGTAATAGTACTGGTAGGAGTTGCAGGAGTAGACGGGCCTGAACTGATATCAATAGTCCTTGCTGGTGATTCCAATAGGCGGGTGATCAAGGGATGTGCACTTGCATATGGGCTGTAGTCAGACAGAGGAACATATGGTGTCCGTGGTTGATCTACGTCCAAAACCGGCGAGTAAATGTAGATTGATGAGTCACTAGATAACGAATCCTCACTTGAGAGGGTAATTGTTGGTGTTGGAGATAGGGACCGAAGAGACTTATTTCTTCTTGTATTTGACATAGGTGGAACCACTGCGAGTAGACTTGTTGGTGCAGAGGTTTATAATGCTGACCTAAACGTAATCACGAGATCTGGTTGCTTTGGATGATCATGCAAATAAACCTTTATGGTTTCATGCAATAATAATTCCTGAAGATCAGGATCACACTCCGGATGGGATGCAGCGTCAACAATAGCTTTGTTGATGTCCTCGTTATGGTGGAACACAGCGTCGGCAGGAGCGCCTAGATTCACTTCGTCAGGGGATGCAGGAGTATTAACGCGTTTTGATAAAAGTGAAGACGTCAAGAAACAGGTGAGAGAAGAGTTTAGCTTAAGAAGGTTAAACTAAAGAGAGGCTAAGATTTCAAAGGTTGCAACAGAAATTTCTAACAAAGTACATGTTAAAATGTTAAACTTATTATGTTACATAGTGGTGTGTATTGGTAATTTAGGATTCCTGATAATGGTAATCAAGATTACAATAACATATATTAGCAGTAAAGTTTTGTGGATACCAACTTTTGCGTAGTTAGTATGTTGATATCCTGAATATTCTCACTTGGTTGTCGAGAGGTTGTGCAGTTGTGAAGAATGTCTTGGGGGTGCCAGGTTTCCTTGGGGTGTTCGTGCGTAATCGTGTAGTAAGGTATGATGTTTTTTGTGACATACTCTACACGTTCCATGGCTTGTACATTTTATAAGTTCATGACAACCCATGCAATTTGGACATCGTTGATTCTTCCCAACCCATTCATTTCGTTGTAGCTTGCTAAGATTAATGAATGCGGAGCAATGGGCTATACGATGCATGTGGGAATTGCAGAATTTACAGCATCCTATGCTAATCTTGTCAGAAGTTCTGACTTGTACTTGACTTGGCATCGCTGTTGTGGGTTGACTGTGCTGCTGAATTAATATTCGTACAGCATCATAGGCATCTGTCAACTGCGTAAATTCGTCGAGGGCTTTCGTTTGATGTTGGATGGTTTCGGTGTTTTGGAAAAACTTAAAACAGTTTACGTGTTGGATTGACACGGCAGGACCCATTAATTCTAGGTCCTTGGCATATAGTTCTATAGTGGCAGAACTGATTTTATCGTCTGTATTATTCTGAATTTTATTCTTGATTGAATTTATTCAGGCAAGTAGAGCAAAGTGTATAGACTCATGGTCAATTTGCACTGAATTGAGGTTTGTCGGTAGTGCGTCTGGAACTTCAATGGGATCATCCTGCAAGTTGTCCATTGTTGGATGGTTAACTTGAAGAAGGACCAGAAACTAGTACTACGATAACTGCTTCAGTTGTTTTCGAGAGGTTGTGGATTTGAAATGACAAATTGGGGATTCCACAAGTAGAATTGTCGACTCCACCTTCCGCAGATGCAAGTATTAGGAAACGGTGGCTGATGAGTGCAGCGACACACTCGGGGTACGTTCAGGATCCGTTGAGTGTTGCAAGCTTGTAAATATGCGAGGATATTATTAATGTCTGGAACTGGGACAAAGGGATCTGATGCTCTGTTGGAACGAGACATAAGATATTTTATTCGATTGGGTATCGACACCAACACTCGTTGGTGTAAGTTTGATGTCCAATACAGTAACTTATGGGGATGGGCTGTGGTAACGGCGTTCTGGTTACTTGATGCCGTATCCTTCGTCTGAAAGCTCTTCGGCGTTGTGCGGCAGCAACAAAGCGAGATTCCAGATGATTGCACAAGCTGATGTGCGGTACTAGTGATGCAGGAAAGTCACCGTAGTGTGTATGAATGGTAGGAAATTGAATAGCTAACCTGTGATTAATCATGTAGTCTGTACAGTGACAGTCGTTACGGAGTAAAGGTAAGCCAGGTAGTCTTATCCAAACGTCAGGTAGTTTAGATAGCAAAATTTCACGAATGATATCAATTTTGTGTTGAATGGGTGACGGTGTGTTGCGTCGTTCAACTATAGTGATGTCGTTAGAGTCCTAACTTGACATATCAATACATTAAGTTGTGATCCTAATCTAGGATGAAGCGTCTGTAGAGGTGTCTTCATTCAGTTGTGATTCAGAACGTGTGGACATTCGAAACAGTCACTTCCCTTTTACGATCAACGTGCGTATGTTTACAGCATAAAGTTAAAAAGTCGTGAATCTTACCCGTTTTTCATTCCACGTTAAATATATCATGGTATATTGCAATTGGTTTTTGCCGACATTCCGTGCTTGATGCAGATAAGCATAGATTTTTCCGAGTGTAATTCAAATACAAGATAGCAAACCTAAAATATTAAGTTCGTATGCTTGACCAGCTTTGGGAACGGACACAAATGACGACACCTAAATTTACCAAAATTATAAGCCTACCCACCCGCTTGTTACCTTTTTAAGCATTGCTTGAATGGATGCCCTTACGGTGGAATCATAAGTGACCCACTCTTAAGGTAAGCAACGCCATTTGTGTCTGACCCCTACCAGCCTTAACGTCGTCAAAACAAAAAGCAGCCGGCTCTTTTGCAAGACACCAAACGTAGCAGGACTTTCTCTTGGAACGACAGGATACAAAGCTAACTTGCTGACGGGACTCTATGTATCTTATGTGTTGCATATCTGACACGCTTACAGATTCGTATCAAAGATTTCTTAGCTCAGGCCATTACTGATTCATTGCTGTAGACGGGAATCTAGGTGTCGCGTGCTCCATTCCAACCTTAGGTTCGAGGCTTTAAATTTTTCGGACGTATTTAACGATTGATCCTGAATCCCCCCCCGCCCTTCTGAACCTAAAAAGGATGATTTGTTGAGTAGGGGAGCATTAGTTTGCGGTTGGTAAAGCATTAGGTATAAGAAATATTTATATTTTTAAGATTGTGACTTGTTTTAATTCTTAAACCCCCCCTTTCTCCTCTAAGAGATAATTCGTGGGGTTGGGGATGCAAGTATTTAAAGTTTTTTAATAGTTTAAGCAAAGAAATTAAGATTTCTGGGACGTCATTTGTGGGTTACTCTAAGTACACCCCTCCTTCTTAAGGGGATACTTAGTGGGTCAGGGGTGCAAGTATTTAAAGTTTTATATTAGTTTTAGCAAAAACAGTTGAGATTTTTTGGGACGTCATTTGTGAGTAACCCCAAGTACACCTCTCCCCTGAGGGGGTACTAAGTAGGTAGATGGTGCAAGTATTTAAAGTTTTTTAATGGTTATACCAAGAAAATTAAGATTTTTTGGACGTCATTTGTGGGTGACCTCAAGTACACCCCCTCCCCTCAGGGGATACTTTGTGGGTAGAGGATGCAAGTATTTAAAGTTTTTTAATGGTTTTAGGAAGAAAATTAAGATTTTTGGGACGTCATTTGTGAGTGACCCCAA
Organism: Dicyrtomina minuta; assembly: GCA_949802685.1. Taxonomy (NCBI): domain Eukaryota; kingdom Metazoa; phylum Arthropoda; class Collembola; order Symphypleona; family Dicyrtomidae; genus Dicyrtomina; species Dicyrtomina minuta. The sequence goes on along the minus strand of OX461808.1, from coordinate 119,941,704 downwards.
GTACACCCGCTCCCCATAGCGGATACTTTGAGGGTGGGGGTGCAAGTATTTGAAGTTTTTTAATGGTTTTAGCAAAAACAAATTAGATTTTAGGGACGTCATCTGCGGGTGACCCTAAGTACACCACCTCCCTTTAGGGGATACTTTGTGGGTGGGAGGTGCAAGTATTTAAAGTTTTTTCATGGTTTAAGAAAAAATAGTTGAGATTGTTGGGACGTCTTTGTGGGTGACCCCAAGTACACCTCCCCCCTTAGGGATACTTTGTGGGCGCTATTAACTTCTGCGGGTAGCTTGTGCTGATGACTTGTGCATTGACTGGCACCTGTAAGGAAACCATTTAGCTGGTGCATTTGGCTGATGCAAAGCAGCAAATCACCCGTTTTTCTCCAATGCTTTTAGATGGCTAAAAAAGTTGGTCCAGTCAACTGTTAATTGTGAAAAACTGGTTAGTTCGATCGCTCTCAAAAACAATGGGGCACTTCTCATTCGCATTTGTGGCCATTTAAAAAATATTTTACGAATATCGCTTAAAAACTGTGACCTGTAGCGCATAAAGAACAGACAGACAGACAGACAGACAGACGGACGGACATAGCCATTCCTATAGATGCTTAAGCTCAGCATCTAAAAAATAAAACAGTTTAACGCCGCCTAACAAATACGTGTCCTACAGACGTGCTAACTTGTTGCAGATCTGATATGGTGAAAGGCTTAAAGTGGAAACCACAAATTCAATGTAGGTATTTCCTATAAAAAATTTCATTAAAAGAAAGCGTTCCAAAATTCCTAAGCGTTCCTAAATTTAATTACCCTGTACTCCCGCCCCTATCAATAGCTTAACCACTGCATAACTGACCATCTTTAACGTTGGATTTCATCAGTAGACAATTTAACACATTGTCCCTACCTATGACGTCATATAGAAACGATCCCTAAGTTATTACTAACGCTCAAGCCCCTTTAATTAATTAAATTGTTATAAATTTTGTTTGACTTTGTACTGTATAATTAATTGGTTATTTTGATAATTAATTAAGTTATATGAACTTGCATATTTTATATGTCTTCTTCTTATAACATCTTACACACACTGCTGTTTACAACAAAACAAACTAAAATAAATAAAATAAATTGCTGTGAATACATTATAATGTAACAGTCGATCAATTTTATTGCCGCGTTAATTAACATTACACGTTATTCAAAAACGTAAACGACCTACTTAAACTAAAGGGACGTTCGCCGTAATATATTATTTAATATTTTTGAAAAAGCAACTTTATATTTTCTAATACTTGAAATACCACTGCGCCTTCTGGCCCCTACCAAAGTCCCAATTCACAAAAGTCCCTCTTCGCCTTTTTCTTCATATATTAAAACATTAAAACCTCTATATAGATAATTACTTGTGAGCTCACAGTGCTTCTTTTCATTTCTAAAATCACAACTGACAGCAACTCCATAAAATATAAAAGTGCAATACTACGCTCATGTGAGCGTGCATATTCTACGTGATACAAACTTGCAAAGAAAAAGTTTGGCATTTTACAACCACCTTTCTTTTTGGTATGATATGAAGCTTGAGCCATTATCCCTAGAAAAATACCCACGTAACTTGTGCACATTCCCTTAATAGAAGCATACAAAATGTGTATTACTCGGTGGAAATGCTCAAATCCCAAACCAATTGGAATTGCTCTTGTTTAGGCTCAAAATAGGACAGACTGCCTAGCTGTGCAGTTGCCGGACTGCTCACTACTGCTCAATGTGAAGCTAACCAATAACAACGCTGAGAAAGAAAAAAAACTGATCAATTTATTTGCGTCTCTAGAAATCCGAATCTTTTTCTATTACAGTCACTAAACATTTTCCAAAAAAAGTCATATCTCTTACGCGATTTTTCTATGTACTCCCTGCAGCAAACGACGTACACACGCCTTGAGTCTATTTTTCCTTTTTTTCTTCTTTTTTAGTTCGACACTGAGCACTTTCGCTCTTATCGTTAGTTGTAAAATTGAATTTAACAGTGAGAGAGGCCATGTAAAGGGAGAAAGTAGCATTACATACGCTTTCACTCCAATTCCTAACTGTAGCAAGGCGCTTAGTTCACTTTAAACTTTTTACACAGGACTTTCACATGTGATTTCACTCTCACTTTCTGATGTCTTTCTATGGCGAAAGTGTAAAACTCTGTTCAGTAAACAAGGAGATACATAGAGGCTCTATTGACTGCCGGTGTCTGTATTGCTTTTCTGTTCTGACTGAGCGGGTGCCGATACGGGTGAATGGAACCGGACTCAATACCGGTACTGTTGCAGTACCAGGATTTCCAACAACTCGTGTCTGTTGTTTTTTTTTCAAACAACCTCTTAGAAACCTACAACTGCTTCTGCTTCTGTTGTTTGAAATGTAACGTAATGAAATTCAGTGGATGAGTTTGGTCTTGTGTCTTATCATATGCTTTCTGTTTCTGTCTTGATTTAACAAAGGAGACAAGACAAGTTTGATCTCGTTCTCGCTCTCGATCAAGAACCCGGCTTTATTAATATAAATTGAATCCATGTTGTTAAACGGCCAAGTACATAGACAGATGCGTGTCTTTGAGAGGGGTGGTAGATGCTGGTTTTACATGGACTATGGTTGAATTGCCTGTGAAGAATAAAACTTTTCCATAGATAATTTAAGGGAACAGGACAGAAGATCGCAGACAAAAGATCGCAGACATAAGATCGCAGCCACTTGATCGCAGGGACACAAGATCGCAAGACAAAAGAGCGTAGCAGACGAAAGATCGCAGACAAAAGATCGCGAGACAGTAGAGCGCAAGGACGAAATATCGCAGTAAAAAATGAGTGCAAGGAAGTTAGGCAGTAGAGTTCCAAGACAATTGAGTGCATTTCCGACGTAGCATTTTAGTTAGGTCAACATTGCTTTTGAAAGTAATTAGTGGCCCTTAAAAGGTTGAAATCATTTGGTTAAATATTTTGTTAAAATGAATTGATATGTCAGCAATGAAATAATTACAAGAACCTATAGACCCACACCATACCTTGCTGAAGTTATTACTGTATTTCCTATTTTAGACCACGGGTCTGTAATTGTGCACGGGTCTGAGAGGTATGAGTTTGAATAGTCCACGGGACTATTTAACATTGTTTTATATCGTATTACGCGGGTCTGTAATAATACACGGGCCTATATTAGTACACGGGTCTAAGAGGTTTGAATTTGAATAGTACACCCTGTAGTCTAAAATAGGAAATACGTTACTTTATAATACGAATGTATAAGCTGTTATTAATACAGTTCGAGGTCCTCCGGCTAGGAGACGCCGTTACGCTGAAAAAGCAATACGCATGCGTCGTATTGTGGATACATACCATTTACTTGATGTACGAACTACAGACTATCTTCGAGGAATTGCCCACAACTTCGACTTTGAATAGCACTCTTTTTGCAAACATTTTGTTTTCGCTTTTATATTTTTTTATTTTTGACATATCAATCAATTTTAACCAACGGCCCTTCTAAGGTCCACCAATTACTTCCAAGAGCAATGCTGGCTTACCTGAAATTTTACCTCGGAAGTGCACTCAATTGTCTTTGAACTCTACTGCCTAACTGCCTTGCACTCATTTTTCACTGCGATATTTCTTCCTTGCGCTCTACTGTCTTGCGATCTTTTGTCTGCGATCTTTCGTCTGCTACGCTCTTTTGTCTTGCGATCTTGTGTCCGTGCGATCAAGTGGCTGTGATCTTATGTCTGCGATCTTTTGTCTGCGATCTTCTGTCGTGTAGCCGTTAGCGCAACTTGTTTTTAACTAGAACCAGTTGCGGGTTATTTTGATTCTCAACATATTATGATACAGTAGCGATAGAGCAGTACTGGTTCCATAATATAAAGGCTATATATTATGCGTGTTTGCCAAATGGAATTTAAGGGTTGTAGATAAAAGAGTGTTCGTGTTTGTGTCGTCAATCGTCAGTCGTCAATCTTGTGGCCTTCCTTTCATCATTTTTCTCTTCTCTCTTTGTCCATCGCCCCTTCTACCATTTCCTTTCCCTCGATACGATTTCGGATTTGAATCAAGATTCGAATTTAGACCTTGATGTCAATTTTAAATGTTGATATCTGTAGCATAAAGCATAGAATAAGAAGTTTCGCTCTTGTTTTGAAAGTTAGTTCTGTCACTCTTAACGATTGTGTACTACAGTAATACCAGAACCCTCACTAACTGACGGCACAGTGTTTTATTAAATGAAAAAATAAGTCTAACAATAAGGTACTGTGGACTGTTCAAATAGTGTGATAGACGTCCTCGCACTTAATTTACAATAGTTTTCTTTTTAAGTTGACAGTTGTCAATCCGTCCAGTCAAGGACGAGAGTCAATGGACGCTGTCTGTAGCGATTGGCCTGATGGTTTAATTCTACTATAATGTTAATGTTAGCACTGATGTCAATGTTATAATAATGTTACAATAATGTATTGACTTTGCATTAGTACTAAGTACTATACCCAGGCAAGGCGACAGCAAGGGGAACAGGTCGTCTTCAAAACATTTTTTTAGTAGTGACTAACAGAAGAATTTAACCCAAAATAGCCGCGCTTGCATTTTTGTTTAATTACGTAAGCTAGGACTTTGCTGAATATTTCGGTAATAACTTCCTGAGTTTTGTTCTGGCGATCCTATCACTGTTTGCATTATTATTTTTGTCAAATCTTTTTGCGACAGTTGAAAACAAAAAGATAAATTGTACGAACAAATAACATAGTTATACATTATTTCCTATTTCTTAAAAACAACTGCGTCTTTTTAATTTAATGTACACTCGCAAATTAAACTCTTCTTTATACTATTTTTGTATTTTCAAAATAATTTTGCTGACTTTAAAAATACTTTTTAACACGGTGCCTATGCCAGATTAAGAGTAACAAAAACCAAAGTGATTTTCCCAAACGGCTTCTGATCTCGACCTCAACACAATTAAGTAAGCTACAAGATTATAAAATATTGTCTCCTCTAAAACTTTGGGACCAATTTTAACTGGAAAAATTAACTTAACAAAATTGCAGGTTTCACGTCTTACAATGCAATTGATTCTAGCAAGAAAAAGAGCCAGTAAAAAAAGTTATTTCAACTATGCATTAAATCTATAAGCCTATTTTTATGCCAGCTGCTAGTTTAAGATTTTCAGTGAAGGGGAAAATTGATAAAGAGTATTACTGTTCTTTGGAATAAAATAAAGTATAATACATTTGTTTTTAAATTTTAGATTGCTTTTAAAAATTTAAATCAAAATCATTCAAAATATTATGGCATGCAGAATTTCACTAACAAGGGAACATACCTTACTTGAAACTACAGAATGAAGCGAAACTACCCGGAACGTATACTACTCATATGAGTGACCTCTGCTTGTATAGTCGTTCGACTGCAAAATTCGTTGTTCGGCCGCAAGCGCGCGCGCAATTTCAAAAATATCGATTTTTTCGAATTTCACCGCGCTCTAGCTCCCACAGTTTTTGTACAATTTTCATAAAATTTGAAATACAACGTCTTTGTATGATTATCTAAAAAGTAATTTTAGGATTTTTGAAAATTCGAAAATTTTAATTTTTTTCGAAAATTTTTAAAAAATAGGTATTTCTGAGGCCCAAAGTTTGGACTATTTTTTTCAAAAAAATTACAATTTTCGAATTTTTAAAAATCCTGAAATTGCTTTTTAGATAATCATACAAAGATGTTGTATTTCAAATTTTATGAAAATTGTACAAAAACTGTGGGAGCTAGAGCGCGGTGAAATTCGAAAAAATCGATATTTTTGAAATTGCGCGCGCGATTGCGGCCGAACAACGGATTTTGCAGTCGAACGACTATACAAGCAGAGGTCACTCATATAGGTAGTATACGTTCCGGGTAGTTTCGTTTCATTCTGTAGTTTCAAGTAAGGTATGTTCCCTTGTAAGTGCTTAGTTTTTTAGACGCCATTCAGAATTTTTCGCATTATTTTGCTTTCCTTTTGACGAAGGTTTTATGATGCTAATGTAATTATAAAAGTTTCTATCAATGCACATGTATTATACTGTCGCGTCTTGCATCCCATGCATTACTACATTGACAACAAAATGCAACCTCAAAAAAGAAAATTCACATAAATAATGTAAATGCTTTTTCTCTGGTTAAAGTAATAAGCATCTTTCTTTTTTGGAAATGTTGGAAATTATTTTTTGTATGTCAAGCTGAGCTGCCTTCTGCACATACTTACTTAGATTCGACTTCAAAACAAAATTTTACTATTTGAATATCGTGTCTAATCAATAGTTAGAAACACTTTTCAATTTTATTCAAATAGGTAAATTTAGTTATAGCGTGTAGGGAGATTGGCAATACGACTGCAAAGAAAATAAACACTTTCATCGCCCTTATGTTTGAAATTTAATAAACTGTAGTAATTCTTGCACGTGAAGAGCTTTATGGAATCCTTCAAAATCTAAAACATTTTATACACAATTAATTAATTAAAATTCCTGAAAGCTCCAAAATGCATACATAGCGTTGGAAATAAAGTTCTAGATAAACATGTACCTGAGCCATAAACAAAGCCCTTGTCACATTTCCTTTTGGTTTACAACACGAGTCTTAAATCCTAAAATTTAATTAATTAGTCAATTAAGTATTTAAATATGCATTCCAAATCTTCTGCAAATTGAGTAGTGTGCAATACTTAATGAGTCTGTGTGTGTAAGTACTGTAAGTAGCGACTTTCATCTCATAGCCTCCAGCTTAGCCTTTTTGTACAGTATTTGAGCTCCAATTCCAATTAAGTACGTCTATGCTACTACGCTGACTTCAAAAACAATGTGAGATTAAACAAAATTAAGTTGGTTTGTAAATCCAAAGTCAAATAATGTGTACGATGAAAACACACAGCTAAGAAGTGTAAGTGCTTGCATTTAATTCGAAAACAAAACAAGTGTCAGATTTATTCAAACTCTCACTTGAAATACAAAGGTCTGATATATGTCGCTTTATTGTTCATTGCTTTTGTTTGTGGAGGATTGTAAGAGCCTATGCGAATACCTAAAATCCTAAGCTAAAGTGTTGCTAGTAAGAGACTGGGTCCAGTAGCATAGCAAACAGGGTCGGTAAAAGTGACAGTGCCTTTGCCACAATCACCGGTTTAGTAGTAGGTTTTAGGCTTAATGAAAAGTAGAGCATAGCAGCAGCAAAGAAGCTTTTAGAATGAAATCGAATACAGGAAAGTTTTGTAAATGCAAAATTTGGAATGTGAGATGTGTAGGAAGTAGAATGTAGAACGTGGAATTTAATTACTTTATAAATGCAAATCTTGCTAATATAAAGAACAAAGTAGCTTCTGACCTACATTTTGGGCTCATAACTTACATTGGTTATTCTAATGAGCTCCATTTTAACCCATGTATTTAGGCCTATATTTTAAGCTTGGAACTACTACACATATTTTAAATATAAAATAATACCGCTCGGCCCTATAATTTCAAACCCTTTATTTAAAGCGCGCTTCATAAATGAGAACATGAACAAAAATGTTAGGAAATGAGGATGGGTGGGTCAGTATTGAGTTATTGTTTTCGGATGAAATCATTTATGGACCGTCCCTATGTATCATATATGAAAATACACTTTTCGTCAGAGTTTAATTTTAACTTTTTTTAAATTTCAGATAATAATGAAAACGGAAAGCACTGTAGCACCTCAACCAATTCGCCATCCATTAAGACTCAAACGTATCCGATTTGTCAATTTAAAACCTAGCCCAGCAACTCACCTAAAATACCAACACCAACCGACAATGTTTGATTCCTACATGGAGTTATTTATTTTAAAATGACTTCCACCACAAAGTTGGCTGGTACAACGGAAGGTTTTGAATTTAAAGAATTACCTTGTGCCACTTCTGCTGGTGCTAGTGCTAGTACGGGAACCGCACCAGTAAAAAAGGCAAGAACCAAAATTAAAGATCAGTGCCCGCCAGGGGAAATCCTTCCGCCTGCCAACAGTGAGCGGGACCGGGACCGGGACCGGACCCATCCACAACCCCTAAATAATTACTACTGCTGCATTGAGCAGAAGGCGAGTGAAGAGGCGCTGTTCAACTGGCTCTACTCCCTCCAACTCATCCACCATTTCGAAAAATTCCTTGATCACAATTACGAAGATCTCGGAATTTGCATGGAAATCGGTGAGACGGACCTTCATGCCATAGAAGTCTCGGACATCCACGAGAGACTGGCAATTTTACAGGCAGTGAGGCAACTTCGTTAACAGAATCAAAACCAAACATCTGCCGCCGGGAGTCCTACCGGAAACGGTACTGGTACCAATACAAGCAATGCACTCATTAGCAAAATCAGCGATTTTAACCTCTCCAATAAATACGAGTATGAATTTACAAATCCGCCAAATTATCCGTCAAGTGTGAGTGTTTTGGGCGGCGGGAAGAATTTAAAAAACAATAAAATGCAAATTCAATCAATTCCACTACGCTCCATAATATGCTCCACCCAAGGCCATACAACAATTCCTACAATATGTTCTTTTCACGGCATTCCATAACATTCCAAATCAACCGCCAAAATCCAAAGTCAAACTGTAAGAAATAAAAAGAATTCAAGTGCACCGGGTTCCGGCTCAAGTAGCTCCCCATTTAGTTTTAGTTTTAGTCTACGAAGTAAAAAATCATCCACAGACAAGAAATCCTCAACAATAATGGCTGCCGCGGTGGCATCTTCTCATAATGGGAAAATATCTACGGATAACATTGTTATCATGGACAAGTATGGTTGTGATTGGAAACAAAATTCAAAAAATTATCAAAGTCAAATTTTGGGGGTAAATAGTTCAAATGCTAAGATATTGCAGGACAAACAACAGCAACAATTTAAAGGAGCTAAAAGACCGACGCATTTTAAAACTCAATTACCGCCTCAGGGCTTTATGAGTAGTGGTAGTATTGGCGGTGGTCCTAATCCTAATAATGAACCTGCTATTGGTATTGCCGCTCTAACAAATAATGGTATTAGAAAATCACAATTTTCCCAGTTTGCCATTCATCCCAATTCAAAACTCCCGCCACTCCCCGCCACGTTTTACTCCTCGTGTATGTCTAGCAGTGTGTCTTCCAACCTTAGATTAAACCCACATGGTTTTCTTCATGGGGGTGGGAAGGGGAGTTTAGTTGCGTTAAATACAATCGGTGTTCAGCCGCCCATCCCTGGTCCTGGACCACCGCCCCCAACATGTAATAGACGGAATCTTCAGTTAAGAAGTTCAAATTTCCCACCACCACCCCCGCCATCCCTGCAACTCCATTTAAATTTGTCTGCGCGCGAATTGCAAGAGTGTGGTAGTAACGGAGGAAATCTAAGAAAAATGCAACTTGCTTCTAAGTTAAGTGTACAAAGTTCACCGGGTGAGGAAGTCATGGACCATCCAAACTACGTTGATGTGAATGAGGATGGGGAGGTAGTAGAACCTTTGTATGAGACTGTTTCACCGGTTCGGGCTGTCCCGCGTCCCGGACCGGTTCAACATCTTAGAGACTTTCACCATTTTGGATTCGGATCCGGCGCTGGACATATCTATCACCATGGACGTGGTCATCACCACGACGACATGTGTGGCTACTCCATTCCCATGAACAACTTTCCCATTTCCAGATCCACGCCAATTACGCCCAAGAAGCAGCAAAAGAATGTTTTTAAAAATGGTCACTATATCATCAATAATAATAATTCACATCAAATTAAACACCAAATCCAAAGTCAGTCCTATTGCTGCCATCATTATGATAATGAAAATGTAGGGGATTTGAATTTAAATTCAACTAATAATTTTCAAAGTTTTCCGTGCTGTAGTGGTAGTTGTGGTGCGGACCATGGTAAATCGGGTTCAGTTTCGGGTTCAGTGCCCAACTCGGACCACCATTGTCAGCAGTCGTCAGTGAATTTGGTTCTGCTGAGGGCACAGCTACGGGATCAAGTGATGCAAGATGGAATTAACATTTCAAGGGTGAGCTTAATTCTAATTTATTATCATAGATCTTTTCTTCATGAGGGGTCGCTAAAAAAAGATGGCATCATCCTGGTATATATGTGTCATTAAAAACTCTCTTTTTAAGGCAATGTTAAAAATTGTGTAATTCTATGGGGTTCATTATTAAAATTTTATGTATTTCAAGACATCATTAATGGATGATCCGTTTATGCCACATATTTTATTCTGCATTGAAATATCAAAGGGAGATTTTTTCTCGTTTTTAATTTCCCGTGAATGATAAAGTATTTCCACATGATTTAATTGGGTCTTTAATTTAATCGAATTTAATGTCCACTTAACTTTTATAACTTCTAAGACCTATCAATGTTCGACTTAATTAAAATTGTTGAATTCTTTCAGCTGGTTGGATTTGGAATTTGGTTTGCTTTAGCTGATGCCGCAAAGGAATAAAAAAAAGATCTAAAGCCCCCAACGATCCCATTAAGCTTGAGTCATTAGTATTTATTAGGCCGCTTAAGCAACAAAAAAAGTGGATTTTATTATAGGATTTTAATGAATGCGATGAAGACGGAAATCATTTATTTCGCATGTATGAATACTTTATACTTTGACTTTGTTTTCTTTTGACTAGGTTTTGACTTAGGCTTGTGGATTTAGAGGATCCAGGTCTGTAGGCGGAATCAGGACAATGTCTGTTTAATGTATAAAATTAATCGAATATATCAATGATTACATAGCGCATATATTTGTACACACATTATAACTTACGATTAGTTTCATTTGTCTAATCGTCAGTTAGTTTATAATAATAGTTAGTGCATAATGTTTTAAGTATAAAGTTTCTAAAATATAATTATTTTATACAATTTTATTAAATTTTTTAATGTTGCTAATTTTCCAAAAATAAGTTGCCTCACAAGTTATAATGCGAATATATCTGATCTTAGGATTAAGTACGATTGTGTTGTTGACAAGCCCCTTATTTGTATATTACAAAAATTTATATCAAACGGCGTTGCACTAGAACCTCATTTTAATTATGTTTTTATTAACATTTCCGTCAGTATAATATATTGTAACAATGTAAAAATTCACAGAACTGCCAGACCTTTAATTTAAAATCAATCCTACTGTTTACTAAAAATAACTCGACATTTGCACCATAAATATATATTTATTAAAACCAATACAATTCCTATTTAAAATCACCTATATGTATTAATTATTACCATGTCACGTAAGCAAATACTCTTAAATTCCCAATACGTCCAATAATTCAGAATGAATTTTGCCTTCACTTTTAATAAAACTAAAATACTTGCATGCATGTCTCATATTCTAAATTTGAGATTCATACCCTAGCCTATGCAGTCGCGTAGAAAGTAGAAAGTAGGTGAGAAATATCATGTGAAACTAGAAAAGTGAAGTAAGTGCAGCACAGCACGTTTTTATGAGTTAAGATTAGACTTGAAGAATTGATCTCGCGAGAAGAAAAATTTCAAGAAATTTTGAATTCTGAAAGAAAGTTAAAAACAAAGTCAAAGTATGATGCTTACAACATTTTTGTTCGGTTTCGGTTTCTGTTTTAACTCCAGCAGTTTTGCCCTGTCATTGCATTTGATTTTTAGCTTTCCATTTTCAACTTTGGAACTGGAGGGAAATGAAAAATTCCACCAGTATTTTTATGACACGCTCGTTCGCTGGCTTTAGGCATTTGCTCTGCTAAGTACTTAACTACGCATAGCACACAATATAGCCTCTTCATTTAGTGCTATAATATTGCTATAGGCAAGAAAACTATCTGTAAACGGTGCTAATGCTGTGTGTGTGTGGGTGTTTGTGCCTCCAGGTAAGGGCGAAAATTTCGTATGTAGGACCCTTAGTTGAGTTTTCAGTTCGAGTTTGGACTTTGTATGAAAAAGTTCAACTAGGAATTAAAGTCGGTTTTGGGATACGAATACGAATTTGAGCTGGAACTAAAGACAGGAATGAAAGTAAAGACAAAGATGCGGAGACACATGATCACCGATCACTGATCGTCATGTTAAAAGAATACGAAAAAAGAAGATACTTAAAACGAAGACGAAAACTTGAGGAAAAGTCAAATCAATGCATTGATTTGACTTTTCCTCAAGTTTTCGAATGGCTTAAATTCTATTCTTTGGGACTTATTTGACTCATTTGGGCTGACATTTTTAATCATTTCTATTCAATGGCTCGTTCATCTGGTTCTGGTTCTGCTGGTTACTGGTAGGTACGCTGGCCTTGCGTTATATACGTACTTGTGTATTAAGTATAGCATTTAGCGTTGCTTTTGCATACGCACATGGAAAAGTTAATATCTGTCTTGTTGAAGGTTCCATACGATCCATTTGCTTACTCTGTCCACAAATACAGATATCAGCACTCAGCACCTTGAAGTATAAGTTAGCGAGGATCTTTGGCAAAAAAGGGCTAAGTTTGTGCAATATCTTGCATAGATGAGCATAGGGGCATTAACTTCAAAATGGCTGCTTTAAATGGTGAGCTCAATTTATCATTGTACTTAGGTAGATCTTTTCTTCATAAGAGATCGTGCATAAATGATAGCATCATGGTTTTTCAAAAAAAACCTCTCCGTTGAAGTCACTGTTAAAAATGTATGTTATTTATAACATCATTTATGTTCCCTTAATTTCAAATACTCCATTTTGCATTTAAATTCCATAAAAGAGTTTCTGTCTCGTTTTTAATTTCCCATGAAAAATGAAGTGTTCCACAATATTTATAAAGTCTTTACTTTAATCGACTTTATTGTCAACTTAACTGCTAGAACTTCTGAGACCTTTTAATGTGGACTGTAGGTTCAAATTCAAATCGTTAAATTCTTAGGCTTGGTTGGATTTGGAATCGGTTTTAGTTCAGCTACACTAACAAGGGAATGGTTTCACATGTTACCCGCCAAATTCAAAACCTGCCACTCAGAAAAATCAGGCTAGCTTTGAATAGCACAGGTTTACAGTAACTCGACCGCATTTTGCGTTTTTCGGTCGCAGTGGCCCGCCAAAGTTTACAAAAATTCAAATTTTGAATTTTGGGCACCCTGTAGCTACTACATTTCTCATCCGATTTTGACGAGATTTGGTTTTTTCTAATCCTTAGACCATGTTCTAAAAATTAATTTCAGGATTTTTCAAAATTCGAAAATTTTCATTTTTTTGAAAAAAAATCAAACAACCAATACTTTTGAGGCCCACTTTTTTAGGTCGATTTTTTCAAAAAAATGAAAATTTTTGAATTTTGAAAAATCCTGAAATTACTTTTTAGAACATGGTCTAAGGATTAGAAAAAACCAAATTTCGTCAAAATCGGATGAGAAATGTAGAAACTACAGGGTGCCCAAAATTCAAAATTTGAATTTTTTTAAACTTTGGCGGGCCACTGCGACCGAAAAATGCAAAATGCGGTCGAGTTACTTTAAACCTGTGCTACTCAAAGCTAGCCTGATTTTTCTGAGTGGCATGTTTTGAATTTGGCGGGTAACATGTGAAACCAAAAATAAAAAAGTTAAAAAGCCCCCAAAGATGCTATTAGGCATAGGCTCGAGTCATTAGTGGTTATTAAGCCGTTTTAGTTTAGTAGAAAAAAAGAGAATTTCATTACAGGAATTTAATAAGTGTGATGAAGACGGAACTATTGTATTCCATTTTAGTACTCATTTCACACACATTGCTACGCATTGCATACGAAGTTTATTGGTTTTTTTTCTGATTAAATGAAAGAATGTATTTGTAAAAATAGTAATGAAATATTAAAAACAGTATTATTGTCGGTATAAGTTTTGTAATTGTTGGATTTATTACACCTTTTAGTTTGTGAATCCACTTAAAAAATTTTTTAAATGTTACATGTCAAATTTTAGGTTGGGACATAACTCGTTTCAGCAGAAGACTTTTATACAGTCATACATTTTTATTCAAAAGAAAGAACGACGTTAAACTTTTTATCTAAAATTCTTTTCTAAATACAAGATTTATTCTTTTCACTGAATTTGAATATTAAATATGAATTAAAATTTCTAAATCTACTAAAGAAAATTAATTAGGTTGCTGGTTTTCTGTACGCTTCAAAAGTGATGCGAAAATTAGAATAACATTCATAAAATGATGGGTTTTAGTTTGGAATTGAAAACATATAGTATACATGCCTGAACGCCGCTTATTTGGGCTAAGAAAATATTACTCCATTGTGGGACCAGAAGTCCGTTATTGCTTCTAGTAAGCAAGAAAACAGGCAACATATTCAAACACAGCATTATCTTTTGAAAGCCAAGTTTCGAGCTAAAAATAAAATAAAATTTTTGTACTCTAGAAATTATCAAAAATTGGCCCTAACTTCTTACATGCGTAAATTGTCCCCAACCCCGTTACTGTTTTCAATTCATTTAATTTTTTTTAAACAATTGCCTTACAACATATGTTTTGAGTGACTGTGCTTTAGAGCATTTATGTTGTAACCACCAACCTTACGAGATTAAATGTTGAAACTAAAGTTATAATGGGAGGCGTTGAGCTACAACCTAATTGTGATTCTTTTTTATACAATTTCCGTCAGTTAATATATAATGGTTTTGTTTAAACACTCACCGAACTGCCCTACTTTAGTTTTGACATTGACATAACTGGACATTTGCACCACAAACATATATTTATTAAAACCAATACAATTCTTATTTAAAAACACACGTGTATTAAATAATGCCATGTCATGTAAGCAAAAACTCTTCTTAAATTCCCAATTGCTCCTATAACTCATAATGCATTTTTCCTTCACTTTTTATGAAACTAAAATACTTGCATACCCCCATTACAGAATTAAGATTCATCACCCAGCCTATGCCGTCGTGTAGCAAGTAGAAAGTAGGTGATAAATATTATGTGAACCTGGAAAAGCGGAGTAAGTGCAGAGGATAGTGCTCGGACTCGGACTGGATACATAAATCGTCGACCCGTACCCGTACCCGTACCCAACCTCTGGGTACAGCAAAATTTGGACCCGTTTCTGTACCCGCTCCCGTGTACCCGGGTCCAATTTTTGGCGTACCCATACCCATAATATAAGCCAATTTTTGTACCTGGGTCCGTACCCGTACCCGTACCCATAAAAGTACCCAATCTTGTACCCGGTTCCGTACCCGTTCCCACTGTACCCGTACCCTTACCCGGGTACAAGTAGGTACGTGAACGTTAATAACAATTTGTTTGCTAAATTTTTAATGGGCTAGAATTTATTTATTGAAAACACAATTATTAATACCTAATAAAAATTAAAAATAAAACAAATAAACCTAAAATCTCACAGCTGTAAGTCGGTTCTTCATGTTGCTAAAATTTAATTGAATTCCGTTGGATATGATCACATCGAATACTGTATTTGTAAGTTATGTTATAGCGAAACAAATAGTCGTTGTATTCTATGAAAAAAGAACGTTTAGGTAGATTGTAAAGCATGATGTTAGGGTTTAAAATTTAAAAATTATTAAAATATTTAAAATTAAATTGTTTAAACAGTTACTAAAATAAATTTCAAAAACAATAAGCAATAAAATCTAACTATTTAAAGTAGCTTTTAAGTAACTTACACAAACAGTAAATGTACTTGAATCTCCACCAAGCAATAATCACCCGAACAAAAATTTCGTAATCTAGTAACTTTAAGATACTTTTCCTAATTAATACGCCTTATTTCGTGCAATCATCTAGGAAAATGAGTTTCATTCAAATACCTAAGTTTCTTGTAATCTTATTCGAATTTTATATAAAATATTATAGTGGCTTGAACTGTAGCGCTAAATGTTTACAGTTGGGTACTACAAGTGGCTTTGTAAAATTATAGCTGCCACGCCACCCTTTGCATAAGAAAGTAAGTACTTTCATAGTACTCAAAGCACCCGGGTACTTTGGGTACAGGTACGGGTCCAGCACACACTTGGACCCTTACCCACTGGGTCCGGACCCATATCATCATCTGCTCTACCCGTACCCGGACGCGTACCCGTACCCAGAGTTTGGGTACTGCACCTGTACCTGTACCCAGGTACGTCTCCAGGTTTGGGTACAACGAATTTGTACCTGAGTCCGTACCCGGACCCGTACCCGTACCCATATACCCGGGTACACGGGTACGCGTTCCGAGCACTAAGAGGAGCACGATTTCATGAGCTACGATTAGACTTGAAACTTAAAGAATTGATCTCGCGAGAAGAAAAATTTGAACAAATTTTGAATTCTGAAAGAAAGTTAAAAACAAAAGTCAAAGTATGATGCTTACAGCTTTTTTCTTCAGTTTCGGTTTCGGCTTCAGCAGTTTGGCCATGCCATTGCATTTGCCTTTTAGCTTCCCACTTTTAACTTTGGAACTGGAGGAAAATGAAAAATTCCACAAGGATTTTTATGACACGCTCGTTCGCAGGCTTCGGGCCTTGGCTCTTTTGCTAAGTATTTAACTACACATAACACACTGTATAGCCTGCCTATCTAGTGCTTTACTAATGTTATAGGCATAGGCAGGACAACTATCTGTATACTGTGCTTGGGTGAAAGGCTAATCAATGGCTTAAATTCCATTCTTTGGGACTTATTACACTCATTTGGGCTGACATTTCTAATCATGTCTATTCAATGGCTGCTTCGACTGGTTCTGGTTCTGGTTACTAGTATGTGTGCTGGCCTAACGTTACGAACTTTTATATGTATGTTGTATGGAAAATGTATAGCATGGTCGCATTTGCATAGACACATGGGGAAGTTGCTATCCGTCTTGGTAAAGGTCCCATACGAGCCATTTGCTTTCCATGTCAACAAATACACACATCTACAACATTTATTATATCCACAAAAACAAAGCATAGACTGAAATTTATTTACAGCAATACATTAAAAGATAATAAGTGAAACATCAAGTGGCGTTTAATTTGCACAAAATGAATCACAAAGAAATCAATTTTTTCGATTTATTACTTTGATAGTCGCGAATTTACTATAGCAAAATGCAAAAAAAATGTAAAAACAACTTCCTTAGCGATTACTTAGATCCCATCTATTTATCGTTAAATATCGAAGTATTTTTGCAAATATTTATTTACCTGGAGCTTTTATATAAGAGACATAGCTTTCAGTTTCAAAGTTTATCCAACTAAAGCAACGCAATTCCCATGTCCCTACGTTATTTGGCATTTGTAGCGCCTTCCGTAAGGAGGATTTACGTTTCTGGTTCAACCTATTTCTCTTAATTTAATTCATTTCCCAAGTTCCTCAATACATTTTGAGATTCCGTGTCGCTTTAGCATTCGTAAGTAGATTAATTCACCTACTTTTATTCATGATTTCAACGGCGTACGTAAAGCAGTGTTATAGCTCGAGAGTTTCAATGTTTACTGTGCTGACGCTGAATCAGGCACTGCCACTATGGCCTGTCCATAGTCAGCAGTAGTTGTTAAGCCAAATGAAAGTCATTCATGGGAGCTGGGGAAATGGAACTGACATAAAGTTGGGCTTAAGAAGTTTTTTGAGTTTACGGGACGTTGAGGCAGTGATGTGATGAGAATGATGATAGGGTGTGAAAAATTATTGGAATAGGAACACTTTATGGAGTCGCGGGTGAAGGGAGCATTCCAAAATTTAATTTCTAATGAACATAAAATCCACATGTTTTATTTTACGCTCCTTTTATTTATCCACGTGAGTAGACTTTCGTTCGGGAACGGGAATTCCCGTTCCCGGACCGGCCGGTTCGGGTCGGGAACGGTCCGGGAAAGGGTTTTTCTTTTCCCGAACTGTTCGGGGCGGTCCGGGAACGGGGCGGGAAATTTATTTTCCCGTTTCCCGACCCTACCCGGACCGGCGGGAATTTCCCGACCATAGTGCTTCCCATCCTATAGACTAATTTAAGCCAAGTGGCGTAAAACTCGTATAATTAGCGTTTGATAATTTTTGATTTAAACATTTTTGTCTTTATTTTAGCGCAAAATTTTAAAGTTCAAGTCAAGCACTTTAGAATCCTGGGTTTCAATTTGTTAGTAGGTTGGCTTAATAAGCTGTGGAATTTTCAATTAGTGCTTGTGGCTTGCAATTTGCATTAAGCTAATTAGTAAATTCGTTAGTTATGGTATAGCTTTTCATCTTGCTTTTAATTTAACTGTAAATGCCCACGTTTAGTTTTCATTTGTTTATCAAAAATTTTAGGAGCTCAAACTTTGTTACGTTTGCTTAACAAATACACAAAAAACATATCCAAAGCATTTTACTTCTGCTTATGAAAACTATGCCTTGGTTTATTCTGACATCGCAATGTAAGGCTCTTTACTAATTATATAATAAAT
Source organism: Dicyrtomina minuta (assembly GCA_949802685.1). NCBI lineage: Eukaryota > Metazoa > Arthropoda > Collembola > Symphypleona > Dicyrtomidae > Dicyrtomina > Dicyrtomina minuta. The sequence continues at coordinate 119,923,302 of OX461808.1, read as the reverse complement.
GTTCAGTATAAGCAAACGTTTATTTTTTTGTAACTCTAGTCCTGATCTTAAAGAAGTTTCACAAAAATTAAGTCAATACATTTTTCATGAATGATCTATGTATAACTTGTTTGGCTCGTGTTAGAAAAATTATTGCACTTTTGCAAAACACATTGTATAGCTATATGTATGAGCAACCGCCGGGGTGTGATTTTTGAGTTTTTTAACAAGATAATATATTGAATTTAATTGTATATTCTAATTCTGCAATATTTATTTAGTCAAACTATACCTTTGAGCTAATTAGAAATGCCCGTTTTCAGTTATGGAAATATTTACAAAATTCTGAGTTGTAAAATCATAAAAGGAATTCGTTTATTGGCATTTAATACTTGGACACTCAGAATTCAAAATACTAGATTTAGTGTATACATTTTGTTTTGGTTAGATAGTCAGCTTTTAATAAAATGGTTATTCGTCGGTTTGCTTGTTGTTTTTTTTTGTATGTCAAAAGGTCACGTTTTGTTCTGATTTTCGAAAATTCGATTACCTATTTGAAATACTATGTAAGGAACCCTATTAATTATTTTTGTCAAATAAAAACAGACATAAGGTGCTCATGATTCCTACGTGTTACACAACTAAGTTGGCAAAGCATGCAAAATTTGAATATCTACATCTTGTTTGGAAACAGAAAAATTCAACATATGGGTTTTAGTTTTAAAAATAAAATTGTAAAAATACCTATTTTTAAAATTTGAACGCCTTTACAAAAAAATTTCTGCTTAATATTAAAACTTAAAAAAAAATGAGAATTTTCGGGAAATTTCCCGGCGGTCCGGGTCGGGAACGGTCCGGGTCGGGAACGGGTCGGGGAGGAGCTTTTCCCGTTTCCCGAAACTCGGGGCGGGAAAGAAATATCCTCAGGTCGGGACGGGAAATCCAATTTCCCGCCCCGACCCGGACCGAACGACAGTCTACACGTGAGCTTTTCTGTCATTCTCCAAATAGTACCATTATGAAGGGCATGTTTTTAATCTTAGGCGTCGTCTCGAAATGCCGTTCCAAAAAAATGTAAGTTTTTAGGTCCCTCCCTACCTCCCATATTTTAGTACTTTCACAATTTAATTTGTGATATACTAAAAGTTTGCAAAGTTCGTTCAAGCTCCCCACTCCCTCCCCAAGTCTTAACGTCATTTAAGAGCGCCCCCTTTATTTAGCGGTACTAAACGTGGCATTTTGCGACAAGTAGTTGGACGTAAGACTGAAGCCAATAGCTGCATAGCAGAACTGGGTTGAAAGTTTTACAGGATATTAAAGTAATGCCTTACTTTTTACTTATATAGTGGATATGTATAAGTATAGAAAGCCTTGCTTGAATGGGGATACGAGATACAGGTTATGAATGGCTAATTCCCTGTGATGAAATGGCGAACGGCTACATCTAAATCTTTTAATTTCCTTCGTATCAACTTGATTGGGTTTATTGATAATTTAAATGTCACTTTGTGTCTCAAAGTTTGTGCATAAAGTATTTTATCATGTTTAAACTTACCACACTTATGCATGAAGGTTAGAACATTTTGTATTTTTTACTCAAGTCACAAAACTTTGCTGTACAAAAAATTAAAACAAAAAAGCAGAGCCCAATTATTTAAAAATTTAAAACGTATTTTTCTGCACAAACAAAACAAAACTAAAATTTTAGGTCAGAATGACAAAAGTAGCAACTTTCCATTAAACTAATTTTCGACAAATGTAAATGTTTAACTCTTTTTAATCCATTGCTATATATTAAGTAGCTTGAGAATGAAGTTATAAATCTTCGTGAACTTAAAACAAATTCTATTTCGTCCTGACTATAGCTAACAAAAATTACAAAGAAATAAACAGACATTAATTTGTAATATTATTTAGTTACAGGTTTTACGTAGAAAGGCTGATAATTTATAATTAGCAAAGTTGCATCCGTGAATAGTAGACTGAATAGACGTTAAGCACCATATCAAAAAAGTAAAGAATAAAAGGTGCAAGCAAATGTCTTTAAAACGGCTAATTGAATAATGTGTGATTTCGATAGAAGTAAATGAATAATTAGTGGACGCAAACTTGGCAAATGTTTTCCTCCTTTTTCATTGAGGCAAAATACTTTTCATTCTATAATTTTATTGTTCGCAACTAGATCTGAATCAACACTTACTTAAAATTGTTATAATTTAACGCCGCTATTACACTTGGTTTTGAATTTCTTAAGGCAGCAAGCGTCACATCCCTTGGTTGTTAGGTATTAAATATAATTCAGAAGGATCAAAAGCTTCCTAAACGACAACAACTTGCAGAATCGTAAAACAAGAAATTTAGTTGTTTAATTGCGAAAAAAATAGTTTAAATAATAAGCTGATTTAAAAAGCTTTAAAATTACAAGACGTTCGAATTTGCTTGAATTTTGTTTCTTAAAAAAATGCAAATTTTAATGCATACGCAAAGAAAACTTCCTAATGCCGGTTTTAAACCAGCTCAAACGCCACTTTACAGACATCCGAAGATTTTAACCGATGAGAATTAGGGGACACGCACAAGCAGTAATTCCTTAATTAATGCAGGTGTCAGTCATTCTAAAATCTAACCTTTAAACGGCTACTTTAACAACTAAAATGAAAAGGACATTAACAAAATCAAAATTAAAAGCATACACTTACAATAAACATAACCCTTCCACCATGCAGTAGTGCTATACCTTACAATTTTCCAGCTCCATGGTTAGAATTTCCATTGATTTGCCATTCAAGCATCCTTCTGTTTATTCTGATGCCTGAGTCTGACATATTATTGGCGTGTTGAGTTTTAATTTCCTCACGACTCGGAACTCCAAACCTGGCATTCATGAGCTTTACACAATTTCTAAAATTGATGACTAGTTCAACTGAATTAAAGTGCAACTATTTCCAGTGATGATTTATATTGAATGATGAACATCGACGAGAAATAGTTGCCCTAAATCAAGCTAATCTCTCATATCTCTCCATATCCTATGCTCCCATACAGAGCATACTTATACTTTGCTGGTACTGGTGCTGGTGCTGGTACTAGTGTGGTTGGAAGGGAGACCCCACAATTCTCAAAATTAGAAGTTACTCAAATTTCTCTCTGGACTGGCATCTCACGTTGTTCCAGTTTTCATTGGTATCGCTGTGACTGTGCGGATTGTCTCACAGATTAATTTTACTTCGGACTTCGAGTTCGTCTCAAGCCCTCTCGTCTGGCCTGGCAAGTTGCAACTGGCTGACTGGATGTCGACAGGCATCTTACAAAGTGGCTAAAGAAGAAATTTGTTGGAAAAGTTGATTTTGATGGAAAACGCTCGTCTAATAAGCCTCGTGCTGACTTCGTGTCTACTATTTAGGTCATCATTAATTTTCGCAATGGGCTGCAATGAGTTGAAAATTTCAATATTGCAAACCACCAACACGTCCAGTGATGCCTTTCATAAATATACTCACCTACTGGACAATGTTGAATGGTGTGCAGTATTGACTGAAGTTTAAGCTAAAAGAATAGCATTATTTTCTGTATTTTTAATTAATTTTTTTTTAATGTCAGTCCCGGCAAATCTGCTTGAAGTTTAAAGTTAAAAAACCTGCGCACAGTCGCCTCGACATTGACCAGTGATGACTTATAAAATGCACAGTACAAATCTAATGACATTGTATTTAACTGTAAATTCAACACCAACAGGTCAAAATGTTGAGGAGACTGTAGAACAGTAGTCAACATTTTAAAAAGTTTTGACGATTTTAAATTTCTGGAAAATTATAGCTCCATCAAGTGCATTACTCACACACCGAAACAGAACGTCGACCTCGTTGATCGTCATAACAAATATTTTAAACAATTTTTTCCAAGTGGCGTTTAGATTTAAAAAATACAAAATAAAATGTGTTTCTGGGCGTCTGGATATGCCCAGCACAGCATCACTAACATTCAATTTATTAAATTTTAAATTGAAATACGGAAGTGCATTGTCCTGTACAGGTTGATTAGCCCCGGACTTAATTAATTACGAATACATTTAAATAAATTTACATAATGATAAAGTAGTGAAGTAAATCTGGCACGCACCGAATTTCCTGTAAAGTGAAGAATTGCAGAAAATAGTAGAGTCAAAGTTCAGACCTCAAATGATTTAATTTGTGAAGCGGTGTTCGTAGCGATTCACGATTTTAGATTAATGAATTGATTTATCTCCAGTTGTACGAACATATCCCAGTGATTAGTGATGGTTTTAAGCTTTGCATAAACAATTTTTTTTAATAATTGTAACATGTCTTAAAGTGTCAAACCTGACATCAACATGGGAAATGTTTGCACGGCTGTAGAATGTTGGATGCTCAGTGCTGGCCTAACAAATCCAATAGATAAATTTTGGTTGCTCTTTTATCCTCGAGTCCAAAGGATTATTTCCTGGAAATGAAACTGTAACTATAAATTCTTAGATGTGGAAGGTTTCGATAATTTTCAGAAATGCATTAAAAAGGCTGTTTTCTTTCGGACTCGGATCCAGACCCTGATTTAAATGAAGGCTTAACTTCAACGCCGTCTACAAAGACCAGAGATGAATATTTTCTCACATCTTGTCTGGTAAATGTGGCAGGCGTTGGAATCAACAACAAGAATTATGTAGATGGAAGTTTTCGCTATTTCACTCCGAATAAATTTCTCCCCGTTTTCAATAATAACACTGTAACACTGTTTTTCACTGTTTAGTTTGAAAATCGACTATTTAATTTGTGGTGTGGAATTTAGATTGTCTTTAAAGCTGACACCATTGACCAGTGATGATTTTATTTTCCTAATGGAATCAATTGACATCTACTAAAAAATGTGGCCAGCTTTAAAGTTTACAATATTTTATTTTTACGAGTTTTTAAGAGTTCTACTGTGGTCGAATTACACGTTTGTAGAAAAAACAAAACGTTCTATTTAACATAACTGTAAAAACACTTCAATATATTCAATTTACTGGTTTTTGAAAAGTGCAACACACTTAAGGTAGATGTTTTTGTTAATTGTCAATAAATTTAAGTATATGAAAAGCTGTTTTGAATTTGAAATTCATTAGTCTAGCTGCCTGCGCGCGGGACCTTTTCTATTGCTTTGTTCTTATGAATTTTAAATCAATTAAAATAATTTAAAAATATTTTAACAAAATATGAAGAATAAACTAAAAACTGTAACATATTTAACAATACGAAAGAATGAAAACTGTAAGATTGAAATTGTGAAAAAACTTATTTTAATTCAAATGCTGCAGAACCGACAGCTAATATATGTTGAAATGTCACTCACAGTATTAACAAATAAATGCCTTGCTCTTGTTTTTGTGTTCTTCACACGACTACTTTTAAAGTTGTTGTGATCCTAAGATGGAAACCGATTGTAAATTAAACTTTGGGTTGACCAGTGCCACTGGCCAGTGGAAACAGCTGTTTAATAATTAGCTAAATTTAGAATTTGAATTTCTCAGAACTCTGTGCTGTTCGTGCGTACCCTGCTGTAGGTGGTTTTAAAATTGAAAATTTGTAACAATATAAATGCATACACTAAAAATAAAAATTATTTGTGGGTATTTCTTAAAAATTCGTCATCGCCTTGTCGTTCATTACTATAAGTGTCAACAACTACACAATTTACATACATCAATACAAGAGTGACCCCTGCATCCATCCATCGAAGAAAGGTTGAGGCTTACTATTAAAAAAAGGCTTATAAAAAGGGGTTTTTTCCCAGTTCCCAGTATTGCAGCCAGCCAGCGTCATACCTTAAGAGTGTGGCTGAACATCACGTCTGTCTCGCAGTTCCAGCTCAGAAGCATAGTTCTAGTCGTCGGCATCGGCATTGGTTGTATAAAGGAGCTTTTAAATTATTTTTGTCAGCGCCAGTTGTCGTTAGTTTTATTGCTACGGTTAGTCTATATTTTGTATCATGCTTTATGTGGAGTCAGCAATTTATATAATTGTAATCTATACCTAAATCTACAACAATACAAAATTTCTTTTTAAAATTTCAAGAACAATCATTTTTTGTTATACTTTAGACGTTTTTTTTAACACTTTTAAAATATTTGCTGTGATGCTACAAGTATAACCCAGTTGGAAATCCCCTACATAATTATGTACATAAAAATTCCCTCTTGGTAATTCCTGTATAATGTTTACATCATCTGAACATAAAAATATTATGTATAGTATTTTATGAATAATTGGTACTCGTCCGGACATACAACTTTGGGGATAACCATGTGCACATAATGAATTATGACAAAATTGTTACGGCAGAATAATTATGTATACATTTTTATAACCAAACTATTACGCACGAATTTTGGGTCTTCAACCTGAACTGACCTTTGACCTAGGTCAGTGATCAAATTTTTGAGACGCCAATTTAAAATTATTAGTAATTATTAAAACTCAAAAAAATTGATTTATTGCTTGACAAAACTAATTTTGTGACCTAAATTACGCTTGACCTGTGACCTAGGTCACTCGGAAATGTTGGGATTTAATAATTATTACCTCGTTATATAGTTCAAAAACTAATCATGTGTTGAAATTTTGTAAAAATTTAAATTTTCGAATAACTGAAAATATTATAGAGCATTATATATGGCAGATTAAATCACAATAATATTAAAAACGACATTGTGGCACAGTGGTTAGTGCACTAGGCTCAGCTCGGCTGCTCAGGGATCGAATCCCGGGTTGCACAATTATTTTGAAATTAAAGGTTTGGCAATAAAGTTTTATCAATAAAATATTCTAAACAAAAAACCCGCCATGAATATGTCCCAAATTCGTACATAGGAATTTGAACCGGTTTATGCATAAATATTCCCGCAGAATTATGTTGACAGATTTCCAATTCGGAAATGATACACATATGTTAAAAAAGAACTTTATTTACAAGAAAAAGTTGCAGTTAAAGTGGATCTAGTTTTTTTCTTTTATTAATCCAAATCCAAATAATCTGTACTGGACACAATAGGCAAAAAATGAAAAGAAAGGTTGTAGTACCTATACTATAATGATCGCAAAATGAAAATGGTTGTATCTGTATAATTTGACCTTTGAGTGTGGGACTTTTTAGCTGGGCTACTCACTAATGTAAGTAAGCAGATAATATTGCATTACTGTTACACTGTTACTACAAAGATTTGTGTATACAAAGGCCAAGAGCACAATCTATCGTCAATAAAGAATCAAAACCATGACCCATCTTTATTTTTAAATTAAAACAAACTGCACTATCTACACATAATGTAGAGTTTTGTATGGATACTGAAAGCTAGTAATTCAAACATTTTGCACAAGTTCAAAAATATGTGAAAAAACATTTTATATTTTTTAAATCAAATAAAATATTTTGCATTTTTCAAAATCTTGTATGCATGTATTTCTATAGCAATTTCAAAAACACAAGTAAAACAGCTTGAAGTTTCAAACTTTTAAAAATACAATATTTTGCGCAGTTCTAAAATTATTACGTAGAACATTTTATACATTCTAAAATATTTTTAATAGAATATTTTAAGATTTTTAAATGAATTTAAATAGAAAATTTAGCAGTTTAAATATCATAGTAAATAAAAACATTTTTGTTTAACAAATATGCAAATAGAGCATTTTAGACTTTGCAAACAGCTTTTTATATCCACTCAGTTAAAAAACGGATCTATCTCATTTACGGTTTTTTCTCACTTATGCCATTTTAATTCTAGCTTCTCGCACATGTACCATTTTGACTTTTCACTCACAATATAATAATAATAATAATATGTATAGGCACTATGCTGTACGGTTATAGTGTAGTATAATGTACAGTAGATATTAGGTTCACAAAAAGCAGTACATTACAAGTAGTGTGTGTGGGGCGCTATGACCACTGTACAGTGGACCGAGAAGATTCCAAATAAAATCTGTCAGTGACAGAATTAAATGCAATCTTAATGTTTTTTCTTTTATATTTTCGTTTTAATATTTTGGTATATCGTATTTTTCTCGTATACTAGAATTCCAGAAATTTGAGTCTAGATCCTAGACACTAGATTCTATCTGTGGAGGTTCATAATTCTTTTTTATATTTTATCTATATATATTGCTGAAACTGCATATTACCTACTAGCTGCTGAGGGATCTTCCATAATTGATTTCATCGTAGGATTGGTGGATTTAGCCAGGATAATATGTTGTGTTGAAGATATTTGCGTTCAGGCAATGTAAAGTAATGACAGGGGGTGGGCTGGTTACTTAAAAAGTTACAATTTGAGTGACATCGTTTATATACCATTGATAAGCTGAGACTGGTTAAGGTTCCGAAGCTGAAATTCTGATTATTGTGATGCAATCGATACTTTTGTGTGTACTGGAATATAAGAGGAAAGTGGGTTCGACAATTTTGGAGAGAGATCCAGTTCCAGTTTCAATCCGCTGACGAAGCTCATCTTCCTTCGTTTCCTTCACGCTTTACGCTTCAATAAATTTCTAGAGAGCAAAAAAACTACTCGTGTACAGATAATATTCGATTTTCTCACATCCTATTTGGTAGCACTGGTGCTTGTATCCCCGTCCACTGTCCTAGTCCAGTAGAGAGCATCTGTCTATTTGTATTCTGTACATTTTTCAATACAAATAATGCGTATAATATATAGGTCCAAATTCCTTACTTTAATATTGCTAAATGTTCAAGTAGTACTCTGTAGTACTGTAGCATTACTTATATGTTAACTGTTGACTGAAGATGGTAGATAGAGTTTTGTAATTTATAAGCCACTGATACAAGGGCCGTTTACTGGTGGAGAACAAGGACACGTTGCAAAATCTGTAACCAATGTATAATACAAAATTCAAAAACCCAGTACTTTTGAGGCCCACTTTTTTAGGTCGATTTTTTCAAAAAAATGAAAATTTTCAAATTTTGAAAAATCCTGAAATTACTTTTTAGAAAATGGTCTAAGGATTAGAAAAAACCAAATTTCGTCAAAATCGGATGAGAAATGTAGAAGCTAAAGGGTGCCAAAAATTCAAAATTTGAATTTTTTTAAACCTTGGCGGGCCACTGTGACCGAAAAACGCAAAATGCGGTCGAGTTACTTTAATCCTGTGCTATTCAAAGCTAGCCTGATTTTTCTGAGTGGCAGGTTTTGAATTTGGCGGGTAACATGTGAAACCATTCCCTTCTAAAAGCCCAAACACACTAAATTAAATATTTAAACGGCTTAAAACCGAGTCAGAGGCTGAAAGCAAATTAAACAAATATTCTACGCAATGAGCTATGGTTAAAAGTGTACATTTTTCAGAACATTAATACCACCTAGACTATTTGAAAAAAAAAAATGTTTTTAATTTGAGCATTGTCAATTTCCGTATTGCCGACATACTACCTGTAATTTTCCGTCGTATTAAAAATAGGTTAAAAATGTAAATAAATTGTCCTTGAAGAATCAAAAGGATCCAAATCTAATACGCTAAAATGAATATCCAACATGTACAATAATAATGAAATATTACGTTTTTGAAAGCAATTAAATAGCAAAGCAAATTTTACATACCTTGCAAAACAAAATTTAAATACACAACTTTGTAATTTTCAACAAGTTGCAAACAAAACGGTTTTTGTTTATCAAAAAATAGGTAAATTAGAGCTCTTTGTGGTTTTTTTATACAATTTATAAAAATATTGCACTGCCTAAAATAACAAGTAAATAGAATATTTTGCATTTATCAAGCATCAAGTCATGAACAGTACACATCTTTCTCATTTAGTGTTTTTATGAATAAATCATTTTACGTCTAACCTAAATTAGATGTGGGTCGGTTTGCTTCTTCACTGACGGTATAGTGAAATCAAAGTCTGAACTTAGTAATGTCGAATTATGCATCCAATAATTTTTTTTTACAATTTCCACGCCATTTGTTGTTTAATGTCGTAAAACGTAAGTGTTATTGTAAACAGGTTTCTAAATCAACACGTAAGGCTAGTTTAAATCAGAAATAAGTCCTATCAGAAAGACTACTATAAAATTGCATTTTTAAAAAATAGTAAAGGGATCAACCATAAATGATGTCATCCGAATTTGTCTATCTTTAGGACGCTATGCCTATGATACCCCTGTCATGCGCTTAAACATTGCCTAAATGACTATCGTTAATATAGGATGCCATCAGAATCCAAAGCGACCCAATGACCCAACTAATGACGTCATTTGTGGACGACCCCATTCAAATTGGCATGACGGAAAGTACACATGGGCTTAATTACTCGCTCCTTTCCATTTGTATTATGGTGCAGGAGGCAAACTAAAAAAATAAGACTGAAATATTTTTGAAATTCTTTTGAAGCCAAAAAGTTTCACATTCTGAAAACTACAAAATACTCGAGACTCCTCAGTCACTTTTATATAGTTGCAAGTGACGGCAACAGCACGATTCTGGTTTACGGGTAAACAGCCAATGCCAATGTATTTACTAAATAAAATACCGAAGTATGTACGTATAAATACTACACAAGACATTTGGCATAAGGTGGAATTTTTTGTGCGAAATCCGCCTTGACTCTGATCTACGTGAAAGGCTGCTGGAGGCGGAAGGAATCAAATATGCTAATGGGATGGATTCGAATTGAAATGGGAGAGACATTTTTCCATGCATCCATCTTTCCATCCAAATAATAAAGCACGACCAGGAAACCTTGGTACAGAGCAGAATATGGAATCAGAATCAGATGGCTGAATGACATACATGGCGAAATTCAAACGTACGTGTGTTGTGTCTGTATGGAATGGAATTTTAGTGAGTGTGCAAGTTTGTGTTGGTCGGTCCGGGTCCAGCAAATGTTGCATGTACTTGAACTTGTAACTTCATGAGTGTGTTAGAAAGGACCGAAAACATTTCTAAACGTACCTACTTCTGATGACTATAGTAACATTCAAATAGTCCTATCTGCACCTTTTTAGCATTAGCATTGAATTAGAAATATCTTGCCAAACACATCTGTAATAGTGAAGAAAAAAGTGCTTTAATATGTATGTTGGATATTCTTGGAAAACAAATGAATTGCTTTAATCTTGTTGCAAAATTTAGTATTATTAATATCATCTGTGTTTGAATTGTTTTGTTCCTTCAATATAGGTGGTATTAAGTACAAGTAGTTTTTGCAGTGCACGTGCATATAATTGCTTTAACTTCTTTTTGCCATAAATTCATACAACACTATCTCACGGAAGCAGAGGTGTATTGGTTTAATATAAAGTCATTTTAAGATTCAAGCCAATCACAATGACAAGCAATCTCATGAAATGTGTTCCTCGTGTTGCCTAATCAACACTGTACACGCCCTATTACATGACGCAGTCAATCTTACTGAAGAAATAACATCTTTGATTTTTAAAACCGGTTTGTAAGACATCGTAAATTTTTTGACAATAAATACAACACATTTAGAGTATGTTAAAAGCATGTACGTTATTCAATTTCGTTTTCGTAAAAACAAAATAAATAAAAAATTATATTGTATTTTTTGACACCTTTCTTGCAACTTTTTCAAAATTTTTAAAAATAATTTATTAGAATATGGTGTGGGAATAATTGCAATAGTAGCGGTAAGGAAAACGAAAGCAGCAAATTTATTTGTTTAATCGAAAAAGCAACAATTTAATTTGTATTTTCTCCAGCTTTCACTACAATTCTGTCTTCATACAATTTCTAGTCAGTCCCACTCTCGTTCTACTTTGAACTCTACTTCACTTGTTCGTCCACTGACTGGTACCTTTTTATGCTGCTTTTGGTTTTGGTATTTCCTAGAATTCTGAAATTGTAGTATAATTCCAAAATTCTCCAGAAATAAAACCAATTTCCTATTCTCCCTCTGGGCCATGCTGCTTTCAGAGTAATGCGCTTGACTGGCATAGCAACCACGACGGTATCCCTGGCCCGGGCACTGACTCTGATGAAAGACAGGGTGGTTTTGGTGGGGTATGTAACAGTAGTTTGAAATTGAAATTGTAATCGTAATCGTAGCCTAGCACTAGCCCTGTAGACTGTGCAGCAAAGCCCTTTACACAATTTAAATTTTTCCACCATCCCTTTTAAAGATATCTTTTGGCATTTAGTATATTTCTAAAGAATAAAGAAACGCCTACGTTACATATAAGCAACGAAAGCACACACACACACACATTACAAAATGCCGATATGGATAATAGTTTACAGTACAAATGTACTTAAGTGTTTAAGTGTATGGTACGCAGTAAACTATATGGCTTCTTTTGAGCCCAGCCAAACGGACGAGGGAATATGACGACTTTAAATTGCTGCTTGAAATTTCCCTTGAAAGGTGCCGGGGCTTAATACTGCTAATGTTCATATGTTTAGTATACGGTACAGAATAGAAAATCGTTTGTATGCATGACCTCTATTTTTAAATTTTAAGATTTCGAGATCGTTTATTACATTCTAATGTGTAAGGTCAGAATTATTAAAATGTTAGATACATCTCATAGTTGCAGTTAGGGCTTGTAAGAGGCATATTTTTCAGTAAGGAGTCGCCCATCAATGACGTTTTGGAAAATGGCAATTTTTTGATGGTTTCATTCCCCCCTCCACCGCCTAGTTTAGCACTTCCGTAACGACAATCTTTTTCACAATCACTTCACCCATATAATTTTATTTAACCCTACATGACATAAGAATACTGGGAAACATTTCATCTGTCTAAAGAAGTTATAAAACTTGAGCAACATTAATTAAACGACGTTGAAAATACTTATAGTTAATTTCTACGTCTTCATGTTTTCATAATTTGACTGAATGTAGGAAAACTGCGAGTTGACACTTGGAAAAAATCTTTAATTATATTTGTTCGTAAAATATTAAGTGCTATCATTCCCCTTTATAAAAAAAACTATTTAATATGATTTAAACCGGATTTGTAATTAATTGTTTTATTTTGTTGTAAGCCCTACTAGTAAGAACCTCCATAAAAAAATCCTAAATATTGAAAGCTTTCAAACAACGTTTTCACTAAGCTATTGAAGGAAAAATCAAATATAAGCTTACATTGCTGCAACGCCTACAGCCGTCATCACCTAAGACTCGACAACAGGAAAGCAGATTTTAGTAACCCATTTTCAAACGATTTTATTTGCTAATATTTTAAATAAAAAAAAACAGTAGGTTTTTCACTTTTCAAACGTTTTTAAAACAAAAAAATTGTACTTTTGAAAAACATTTAAATTCATTATTTTACACTTAAAAAACAACAAAATATAATATTTTGCAGTTTTAAGAAAACATGTTAATTAAATACTTTGCAGTGTTTTATTACACAATATACTTGTATTATTTTAATTTCAAAAATTTCATTTATTTCTTTTTATGGTGCAAATTTGTTTGTATCAGTGCAGTGGCAGATCCAGAAATGTCTAACCGGGCCGGGGTGTCAGGGCACACCTTGAAAAATGGCCGCTCTTATCTCCTCAATTGTAACAATTTCTTTTAAGGAGGGAGGGGCTTACGAACCTTAGCACCTCCTCCTCGTCGTCGGATCCTCCCTTCTTTTGTACGCATTTTGACACAAGAAAGAGATTAGGATTCATTATTTTGTTTAATGTTAAAATATTTAATTTGTTAATCTTTCATATTTTTTAAATGTTTTAATATCTAACTGCACTTTTAATATTTAAAAACTTTGTTGATCTGAATAGTGAATTGGCCCCTTATGTCCTTTACACTGATTCTGATTTTGTGTTTCGATACCATTGCCACAGTCGCAATTAATTTCTTATGTTAAGTACATCCAGCGTTGTGAGGAATTTTGCCATAGTCAGATTCAAATGGTTGTACGTAGAATGTAGAACACGTATTGTATTAAAGTGTGGAGCGTGTGCGTAGATTAAAGTTCATCGTTTACGGAGACGCTAATACAGAGGATTTTTATTATTCCCATCACTTTTCTCTCTCTAAAACTGCAGAATTATAGACTCAAGATCTCAAGCCGGGCTAATTCCAAATTATTGAAACGTGTATCTTGCCTAAAAGTACACCGGATAGAAAGTGATATGCCCTATACTCTTCCTATAGACTATAGGCTGTATACATATATGGTTATAATTGGATATACGTACGTTACATGCTAAAGTTATTTAAGCTCATGTAGTGATGACAAAGTCATTTGTAAAGACTGGGAAAAGCTCATTCGGAACTTTTCTAATCTTAACTCAGAGTTTTTAGGCGGATATAGTGCACATCATATGATTATATATTATTATTATTATATATAAATAGTACATAAAACTTCGTAGTATACTGTGATATATTTAATTTGCTACAAGTTCTGTTTAGCAGTGTGTGTTTGTAATGTATAATTAGGTAGCGTATTTTCTCCCATAGACACCCGTCCATTTTAGGAAGGGTTTCTAGTAGACCTTTTTCTCGTTGGACTCTGCTCCCAGAAATACGGTAGCATGAATTCAAATTTACTTTCAGTCTAGTTTTAGATTTAATTGGCCTAACAGTGTAGACTACAAAAAAATAATGCAGAATATATGTGTACCGATGGTTCGCCCACAAATGACGTCATTGGTGGGAACCATGGATGTTTTGGAATAAGGATGTCACCCCATATTAGAGAAAGCTGTTTACAACCGTATTCTTTAGCTAATAACACAAAAGTGATAAAAGTCATAGGGTATTAAAAAAATCAATATTTCGTTGACATTGTTTATGAACGATTCCAAATGGGATCAGAAGGTCGCTATCTGTAATTACTCCTAGTTGTTGTACTAGCACTAAAACGCAAGTTTAATTTCCTTGTAAATTCTTGGCACTAAGGCAAGTGAAAGTGGTAATGTGGCTATGATTCTGCCGCCCTTTTTATACTTTCTTTTGCTACACATTTTTTGAATTTTATGCACATATATATAGTGCAAATTGCAATCGTATTCAGAACCGTAACCACTACGCACGAATTTTTTTTTAATCTATAACATGTACTACTTTTTCTTTATTAGGGCATTTTTAGTAAAAATAGTGAAATAATTATTTCTTGATTTTAATTTAGCTTCGTATTTTAATATAAATTTTAATTATCTGTCTACACAGTATATTTAATGTTACAATGAATACTAGACTTTACGCCGCTTAAATATTTTTTTAAATAGTTTCACATAAACTTTGTTCAGTTGGGTTTGAAAAAACTTTTTACAAGAAAAACCGTATTTAATGTTACATGGAATTTTTTCTCATCTTACCCCTTAAGCACAATTCTTTAATCAAATCTTTTGAGATTAACTTTGTCCAATTAAGGCATCTTCCACTCAAATCTGCACATTTATATTCTGGCCACTCTCCTTTCTCCTCATCTTCTCCCCATTCCGCCGTAATCTCATAAATGAATCCGTTTTTGTTACTTCTCCAGAGTTCTTTTATTTTCAATGTACAAAACGTTTTTGGATATGTACATATTGTATAGTTATACGTGCAACGGTAGCTTTCGTATTCTAAATATATGCTCTGTGGGGTCGTCCATAATTGACGTCTTCGAGATATATCCCAGTTATAGGGCCCTGTTACCAGTACCAACTTAACTATTGTGTAAATGGTTGCCCTTATAACATGGGACATGGCATGTCATCAACTTTCAAATTCAACCGTTAGCCCTTACCGCAATGTCATTTGTGGACTATCCCTAGCACTAATGTAAGTGACAAAATCAAAAAGCATTTTACGTTGTACAGCATATATAGGAATTAGGAATAGAAGTAAATTTATACATACTCATATTCACTGTAAATGATAATCTGTAAATGATGTTTTGCAAATTATCACTCTTTTTAAACCACCCACTCCTTATTCATCTCCTTAACATTACGTTAATGTCTATCTTTAAAAATGCACGACAATAAAACCTGATTGACCCTACTCCTGACATTATTGATGGACGACCCCTAACTATACACATATTTTAATTCTACAGACATGACGCATACTATAAACTGTGAAAGAGCAAAGTAGTTTCAGCAAAAAAAGTCTGCGCTTTTTAATGTGATTTTTACGAAAAGCCGAGACACGAAGCATACTTTAAATTGGTTGGGAGTTAATGAGGTCAGAAATTACAGAGAAGAACAATCTCAATTCATGCTCAATTAATTTGAACATGTAAATGCAAGTGAAACAGCTCTGCTACTGCCACTGCAAAGACTTACTCGCACACTTGGATTGCATTCCGTCTGCTTAAAACTTCCACCCAAAGAATTACAAAGAAGCAAAAGCTTTCAAAAGGAATTGAAAGAGAACACTCACATTTTTGAATTCAAAGGCCTAATAAGAACAATGCAATGTTGGATTTTCGATTTGTGTGTGTGTGTGCGCCTTTTGTAATTGTTTTTTCTAATTAAGGGTTTTGCCG
Organism: Dicyrtomina minuta; assembly: GCA_949802685.1. NCBI lineage: Eukaryota > Metazoa > Arthropoda > Collembola > Symphypleona > Dicyrtomidae > Dicyrtomina > Dicyrtomina minuta. The sequence goes on along the minus strand of OX461808.1, from coordinate 119,906,862 downwards.
ATTCAACTTCACATTTCCAGAATACAAAAATTCTGAATTAAGTTTTACAAAAAAATTTATTCCTACCTATTTACTTGTGGTAATATTTTAAACCGTTTTTGATTCCAGAAATTGTGCACAGATTTTTAAATTTCATCGCGTGAAATTAAAATTTGTATTTAGTGGCATTAGAATAAAAACGATAAAGAACGCTTCCATGAAGCAGCACACATTGACACAATTAATGGGAACGATTAAAAATATTTTTAGCTTAACGCCGAAAATAAAACATTTTTATAATTGGTAAATATAGTAAGAAATAATTTAAATTTAAATTTACAGCTTTTAGTTTTGCCATTTGTTAAAGTAAAATTAAGTATTATTTGCATTGACTCCCCCTTCCTAGATGGCTGCAGTTAACGTAAAATTTGTAAATTGTTGCATTTCGCTGAGACCATTTCATCAAATCAATATATATTTAAAAGTTCAAAATATCCCATTTACACGTTTTAAAATTTAAAAATCTTCCATATACATATTTTAAAAAGTTTTATTTACTTAGCTTTTAGGATCATGATATTTTAATTGTAGACAGTGCAAAGTGCAATGTATTTTCAGCTAAAAATAAAAATGGGTACTTTGAGTATTTCATCACCATAATTCCGTAGTATGTACCTAGTACAAGCCATATACGAAACTCCGATAGTAATTAAGCTAATAATAAATTCATTTATTAAGCACCTAATTCAGCTAATGCATTTCTTCTTGTAATATTACACACTTTCAAAATCTTCCAAGTAGTTTCTTTTGTAAAAGTGTAGTTGGGTACGTTATATCGACATCTAACCTGTAAGGGCAAGGCTATAGATATATATGTAATTAGAAGAAAAATACATTATATAGGTACATACTGGATACTATGATCTACTATTACGCATTCCTTTATATCTATAACCTACCGCCTACTGCCTATACTCAAGGTAAACACGGTATAGCTATAGAAAACCCTGAAGTTAAATGTCAGCATCCCCCTTGACACTCCGCACACCAGATCAAATCACCTTTCTACAAGTAACTTCTGTGTCTCAACTGTCTTAGGTTTTAGCGGAAATTGTATCCTACAGCTGCCGAGTACGTTTAAGAGTGTAGAATTAAAGTTTGAGTGCTGAGTATGTAAGTGAAGTGATGTCATTCTATTAAGAGTAAATTACTTCTTAAGATTCTTTTGATTCCGTCTTTATTCAATTTTCAATGGTACAAAGGTGATGGTGGGCAGAAGGGAAAAAGTATAGCAGCATGAAAAAAGCGCTATACTTTTTCCAAATATATATTAATTTACAAAGGCCTACTGATAAATATCTGGAACTGTAGGACCAGGTACATGATTGCAGTACAGAAGAAGGTATTTTGCAACATGTAGCAAATCAAGTGAAGATTGTGGAGGGTGATTCAAGTGCGGCTGTGGACAGTGCGGCGTTGGTGTTCAAACTTTCCTCATTAGCCTCGCCTCCTTTCTTTCGCCCTTCTTTCTTCCCGTCCCCAATTTGGAAAGGTAAAGTAGAGAGAAAGTGAAAATCAAGCTACTATAAATAGTAACACCGAGTGTATTACAGTGAGTGATCGAGTAAAAATCCAAAAGTACTTTTACTCTGTATATCAGCACTAGGGACCTATGTATTTCTACTGTCTATATAGTGCAATATACAGAAAAGTTTATGATTATATATAGGAGGGATTTATAGCGTGAGTGAAGAATCGAAATGGCCAATATCCAATTTAAGCTAGAATTCAAATGTACTATGTCAGGAAACAAATCAAAGATATACATAGGCGTCAAATGGTAAGTATGAGATTTTTAAAGGTTCACACTGTTTAATTTCCATGTTTTTGAAAATTACACAATGTTTCATGTTAAAATTTGAAAATTGCAAAATGTGCCTTCTGTGTGTTTTTAAAAAGTGTAAAATATTCAATTGGCTTGTTTGTGAAGAAATGCAAAATTGTATATTTGTTTTAACAAAGTGCATATTGTTCAACTTAAATAATTTACAACCGTGCAAAAAATTCTATTTTGACATATGTTTGAAAAATGCGAAATTTCATATTTACAAATTTTTGAAAGGTGAAACATGCTTTATTTACATGTCTTTTGAAGCACATATTATTTCGTTTAAAAGTTTACTGGAAAGTGCAAATTGCATTATTTAGACCCTTAAACGATCCTGAAATTTTACTTTTTAATTGTACTCATTGCATTTCTGTTTTCATCTAAAAATGAATGTTAGCTATTTTGATTTGTCTATCACTTCCTACTAATAAAGGCTATAAACTATAAACGTAACGGTTTTACTTTTAGTTTATTTTCCTTTCTTTTCCCAATCGGAACCGTCCAGTGATGCTAATGCCCAAGTTCATGGGAGAAAGTTGGAGAGGTTAAATACTCGACGAGTGAGCCGTGACTACAGCCGATTGATTCTGTTCACTCTATTCTACAGGTATGTACGTACAGCACACGAATGCACAAGTTCAATTGCTGCTTTCACTGTCGCCCTCGTATAGTTCAGGCCAAAGCCGTAAGTAGGAAGTATTTAAGGGGGATGTATGGAGGTGCATATCTTTTATATTAGGCATGAAGGCGATGATTGTATTACACTGGCTATACTTGTAGTGAGCAGGTACGTCTCTGTATGTATGTAAGAAGCAGTAAAAATCAAATGATGCCAGACTCATACTTTTGTACTTGTGCTTCAAAAGTAAAATTTTTCTCTTCAACTTCAACAACTTTTGTCTAAGTCCAAGACGTCTGCATTTTCGCCTTTTGGTCCCGTGTACTGTTTTCTTTCCCTATTTTTTTTTGTTTCATCTTTTTCTTGAGATAGCTCAATCTAACACTGGGGCGGCCGGCAAAAATGAAGATACTGTAAGAGCCATGGCCAATTAGGCATGCAGAGCACCTACTTTATTACCTACCTACCGGAGTGTGGTGTTCGTGGGGCATGTGGGGCGCTCAAGTTGGGCCTCGGGTGTGCAAAATGCCAAACTTTGTGTGTGAAATGGGATTTTCTGCGCATTTCTTATTTAGTGTAGAAGTAGTCAGTTTTAGTACAAAAAACTAACCAGGATATTTTAAAATTTCGTTTTTTTTAACTTCTAAAAATTATGTTAATAAAGTTTAAAATTATATGCTTGAATTATTTAAGGATTCACCTCATCTAAATGCTTGTAGTTATTGCCCATAGGGTCCATCTCTTAAATTTTTACTCGATAGTTTTTCACGGTAATTACGAGGTGTACTATGCAATATATGTGGATTGTATCAAACGGCGTCTAACCATGAGTTAAAACTTTAATTTTAACAAATTATTTTTTAAAGCATTTACAAAGACAGGATATCCAATTTACAAAGTTTCAACTATATTGGATTTAGAATTGATGAGTTAGGAAAGCAGTTAAATAATATTTTAATACTTTTTGTTAACTAAACTCAAACAAATAGAGGTAACAATATTGCATGGTTTGACGCCACTTTTTCTTTTAAATGATAGATTTATAAGCATTGTTGAGAGATGTATTAGACTTAAATCAAGCCGCCGTAATAACGCAACATTTCAGTAGTAGGGAATTTTAAAAAGCCGCGGAATAAAATATTTACCATAATGTTCAAATAGAATCCTGGTCTCCTATAAATACCAGTCCCCAATAGAGACCAGAGGTTTCCACATAAGCAGTAATCCTACTTTTTTTGTCTACTTTTTTCGATTTTGAAAGAATTTAAATAAAACATTTTTCAAGTTTCAAAAACAAGTTAAATATCAAATTTTGCAATTTTCAAAAACAAACAAAATATTTTACAGTTTTTAAAAACATGTGCAAATAGATCATTTTGATTTTTTGACAAAATTCAATTAAAATATTATATTGTTTAAATAACAAGTAAATAGCATATTTTGCTGCTTTCAAATAACTCGTGGTTAACAGTTTAAGAATTGTTATTTATCGTTTTTGATTTACATGCCTCATTTTGATTCTAGCTTAAATTGGATATGGGTCATTTTGCTTCATTACTGATGATATTTAAATTATTTAAGACTTTATAGTTACAAAAGTGTAAAATGTCTCAAATAGATTTCAAAATAAATTTAAAATTCCTTTAAAACTGATATACCGTACGTCGTTTATACAAAAATAATTTACAAAAATAAAATATTTATCCATTACATTACGCAGGTATGGGAGATCTCTGTTTAAGCCTAAACCTAGGGTGTACTATTAAAGAACATACGGTACATACAGGGTGGTCCATTTATTGCGCGGGATTGTAGCAGGCTATAAAAGCCAAGTTTATTATTCGAATATAACAAACAATATACTAAAATAAAGACAATTTCTTTCATTTGTTTGACACCTCATCCATTAAAATCACAGAACATTGTTTTACAAAATGACCTAACAAAAATTACAGTTTTTAGATTTTTTGGTCAATCCAAAAATTATGTTTTAACAACTTTGATTTAAAATGAAAACGTAAAGCAATGAAGACTATACCCACAGAAAAAATCTGGCAAACATTTCAAAATTTAAAAAATTAAATTTTAAAATTTTAAAAATTTGAAATTTTGAAATTTTGAAAAATTATGAAATTTTGAAAAATTATGAAATTTTGAAAAATTATGAAATTTTGAAAAATTATGAAATTTTGAAAAATTATGAAATTTTAAAAAATTTTGAAATTTTGAATTTTTAAAATTTTAAAATTTAATTTGTTAAATTTGTTAAAAGAGGGAAAGCTCTGGAAAACAAGCCATTCTTTAGAATTTGGAACATATTAAAATAATATGTAAATAATGCTTTGATTTTAGTAATTCTATATTAGTTCAAAGTAGCGAGCCCGTGTAGCTCAGTGCTTACTGCACTGGTGTCTATAAATCTCGTGTTTAAGCAAATGCTCGCTTTAGGTCTTGGTGATCGAGACCAGCGGTGGTGGCAAGTTTTCCCACTGGGTATTCCTTGTCCACAAGGCAGTGAAGGGCTCGGCGGCTCTGAACGTCAATGTAAAATGAAGTTCGCCATAGAAGTAGGCCCGACTAATGTTGGAATGACAAAAACCTGTGTGATGGCACAGTACAAGAAGTGAATTCGAGGTCGGGCACCCTGTAAGAACTGCGGTTAAATCGGGGCAACCTCAAATTTATTTTTTTTATTTTTTTTTATATTAGTTCAAAGTTCAAACAGAAAAATTAGTAAAAATGTAGTTTTATGTTTCTAATTATTCAAAATGTTAGCACATTTTAAAAACGAGTAAATCAAGCATTACAACAATAGAACATTATGAACCACGTGTATGTTGCACATTTTGTTGTTATGAAAACAATAAATATCCCGTTCAATATTATGTATTTTCTAAACGAAGAAAATTGTTCTGAATGGTTTTCAAATATAATATGTAATTAAATATTTGTATTGTATTGTATTTGAAGGGATCTTGCATAGTATAATACTATGCAAAATGCCGCTCAGGCCACTAATAGGCCCATTGCAGACTACCCTTATACTATAGCTTTAATTTAGGCATTACGCAAAACGACCTGTTGCCATAGAATAGGACAACAAGTCTCTTGGTGTAGCCAGTAGTAGTTGATCAGTTGTCAAGATGCATGCACCTAGATAAATATTCCTGACCATGATATATCTCGGACACTCAGCCAGAAAGTGACGTGCTGTTTCCTGCTCTAGTCCACAATGTGAACACAGAGGTGAATTGGCTAGTCTCATCCTGTGCATGTGTGCCTGGAATCTTCCATGACCAGTGAGTATTTCCACCAGCCATTTTAAGTGCGTGCGCGAGAATCTTGTGAGCGAGTGATTTCCATACCAAGGTTTGTCAATCCATCGCTTTGACTGCACGCAGGTAGATGTTTTATTCCACCTCTCTGTGTGTGCTTTCCTTCCTCTAGAGCAGATAGCCATGTTAACCACAGATGTTGCAATAGGAATAGAATGCATTGCCTCCTGTGCGGGAGCAATGTTCTCATACGATGCTTTGGCAAGGCGATCTGCCTCTTCATTGCCTCGGTAGCCAGTGTGACTTGGAATCTATAAAAGTCTAACTACGTTGCATGTGGCCAGACGGTTCAAACTTTCGTGACACGCAAGCACTAGTGTAGACACGGTGGTATCTTTTACCAGCGCATTTAGTGAACTTAGACTGTCGCTAAAGATGTGTATTGTTTGACCTTCACAGCCCATCCCCAACAGCCAATTTGCCGTGTGTAGGATTGCAAAGATCTTACACTGAAATACAGTAGCGTACTTGCCTAGGTAGATGGATTCTGAATGCAGTGTTTCTCGGGTGTTGGATTGACACAGCTCAATAAGGACACCGCTTCCTGAAAGAGGCCCATTTCTGGATCCGTCTGTAAAGCAAACATACCCATGTGCTAGCTCCGATAGATCACTGTCCCAGGCATTTCTGGGTTGATTTTCTACTAAGTAGTAGATACTATCCTTTGGAGTAAGGATGCTACAGTCAGTGCCCATTTGGAGGATGGGTTCATTGTTAACCCATTTATCCCAAAGGCGTGTGTGACTGCGATGGTCAAGTACTTGTGGGTTGCCATGCCACAGACCCCTAGCTCTCAATCTATGCATTGTACGAACTGCTATTCCAGTTAGATGTTTAATCAAAGGAGTCAGTCTGACCAAGCATTCGATTGCGGACGTGGGTGTGGTCTGCATTGCCCCTGTTATTAAAAGACAAGCGTGTCTTTGAACTTTTGTGAGAACTTTAACAGCTTTTTGAGTACGAATAGCGGGATGCCAAACAGCAACTGCGTAGTCTAGGACTGGACGAACCATTGCTGTGTACATCCAACTTACGACTCTAGGCTGAAGTCCCCATGATTTCCCAACCATCCGCTTGCATCTTGCAAGGGTGGTCGATGCTTTTTTCCCAATAGATTCACAATGTGGAATTCATGTGAGCCTCTTATCCAGGATCACACCAAGGTATTTAACCGTGTCTGATTTGGGTAAGAGGATACCCTGATAGTATACAAGTCTCCCTTTAAAACGGGTGTTTCTAGTAAAATCCATTGTATAGGTCTTGTCAGGCTTCAACCTAAGTCTATTATTAGAGCACCAGGCATCCGTCAGGCGTAAACCCGCTTGGATCCTGCTCACAATGGCGTTGAAGTCTCGACCGCTTTGTACCATAGCTGCATCGTCTGCGAAACCTTGGGATAGAATTGATGGTACTTTTGCCTTCAGAGTGGCAAGTAACTCATCCATTACTAGGTTCTAAAGAAGTAGTGAAAAAACACCCCCCTGTGGGCATACTCTCTCTACACTCCTTGTCCTAGTTTCTTGTTGCAGTTCAGAGTGTACTTGGCGATTGCAGAGCATGCGAAATATCCACCTTCTGAAAAAGGGAGATATTTCAAGACGCTCTATTGCTCGCTGTCGATCACTGAATAATAGATTGCTAAATGCTCCTTTAATGTCGTCAAAGACAGCAAGGACTAGCTCTTTCCTTTGCAAAGCTTTTTCTACATGTGTGACTAGCCTATGTAGAGCAGCTTCGGTAGATACTCCTTTTAAGTAAGCAAATTTATTATTGGAGCGCAACAAGGCTTCTAATTTAGGAGTCCTTATGTGCCTATCCGTTAACCTCTCAAGTGTTTTTAACAGAAAGTTAGATAGTGAGATCGGACGCCACGATGTGGGTTCGCTATAATCTTTCTTTCCTGGTTTAGGTAAGAATACGACCTTTGCATTACGCCAAATTGTCAGTGTGTAGCCCAATGTTAGGCATCCTTTAAAAAGAAATTGCAGATGTTTAGTGAGTACAGGTAAGCTGTGCTGTAGTACAGCCAGAGCTATACCGTCTGGACCTGGTGCCTCATACGGCATGAAGCTGTTCACTGCCCATTTCAGCTTTTCTGGAGTAATAATAATATCCAGCTCCGGCACGTTCATAGGAGTAAAATCCATAGCTGGAATAACCAGCTGTGGATCACTAGGAAAGTGGTGTGCTAGGAGAATATCTAGAATTTCAGCCTTGTCCTGGGTGAGATTATCCGTACCAGGTATCTTAAGGCTAGTTGGAACCTTCCGTTTTTCATTTCCAAGTGCTTTGCTAACCCGTGCAGCTACTGGTAGAATCTCAATCTCTGAACAGTAGTTGCTCCATGCTATACGCTGGGCTTTACGCAAAACATTTTTGTAGTTGTTTCCTCATACTAGGTATTCCTTTTATTTGGCAGGGTCTCTTTCTGATTTAGAGCCAGGCCTGCCGAAATAGATCTCTAGTTCTCTTGCGAAGAATTGTTAGTTCAGGTGACCACCACGGAGCTGCTTTGCTTCTTCAGGCGACATATGTTTCTGGACAGGCTTTCTGAAAACTCTCCTGTAAAAACAAGGTAATGCAGTAAGCTTGATCCTCCAGACCAAAAGGTGTGAGGTCACAGCTGCTATCTACATCCTTTAGTTTGCTCCTCAGTGTGTTTTGAAAGATTGCCCAGTTTGTTTTCCTTACATTTCGCACTTTAATTGGCGGTGGTTTAGCGCTTGTGACATTAAATCTTATGTACCGGTGGTCTGAATTTGACTCTTTGTCAGAAACATGCCATAGCCGAATAAGATTTTGTGCATAGCTGTTTGTTATAGTTATATCAAGAACTTCTTCCCGATTGTTTACTATAAATGTAGGTTTGATGCCCTGATTTTCCACATCCAGGTTACTGGCTAGTAGAAACTTAAGCAGTTTATCACCCCTCTCATTTATGTTGGGTCTGCCCCACACTGAATGATGTGCGTTTGCATCAGCACCAATCACCAGTGGTAGCTTATGCGTGTCACAGTAGGATACTAGTTGTTTCATGTGTTCAGACGGAACATCCAGTGTGTCACCAGGCATATAGACCGATGCAAACACAATAGTTTGCTTCCCCCAATGAGTTTGTATTGCTACTGTATCTTTATCACAGAATTGCAGTAATACCGTTGCTTTGACATTTCTGGATGCTAATATGCATGACCGCGGTATGTCATTTGTGTCAGCCACAAATAGCTGGTCTTTGTTCCCGAGCCCTCGTATCACACCATGAATGTGGTAAGGCTCTTGGATTAGAAACATAAAGGAGTGGGAGTGGGGTGGGGTGTAAGCACCAGTGGGGTGCGTTAGACGTGGTTGTCGCACTAACATGGCGTCGCGACAACCTATGAGTGAGGAAGCCGCTGCACGCGCATGGTGCATGTTAATTTGGGTTATGTCAACATGGGGCGGAGTCATGTATTTGGCTCCTCCCACGTGACCTAACCCGTATGTTCGTGGCACGCTTAAATTCTAAGCCCCCTCATTGGAGCTCTCCCCCTCCTTCTTCCAACTACTTTTAGATGCTAAGACTACCTCTATGAATTGGATTTGTCCAATACCATAGTAAAGTAGTTTCCCCTCATTTTTTCCAGGAGCCTTACCATCATCACCGGTGGTTGAGGTTTCCCCCTTCCCTTCAGTGTTGGGTGTGCTTCTGTTATTAACAGGGTGTAAATCGTCTTCATGGAGAAGTTGAGCAACCACGGTTGCAGGCGCGTCAAACTCCATGTCGTTTTGAGTAAGAGGACTAAGTACATCTGCACTGTCGAAGTCTGCAACAGAAGACAGTGTTAGCTGTACGTGGTTGTGCCATAGTTTTATTTTTATTTCAATAATTTTTTCATAAATACGAAATACACACTGTACACATACTTTGTGAAAAGTACTTTTCCTAATATATGTGTGCAGCGTGTAAAATACATCAATCTTGGCAAACTCCCGAACTTACAACTTAAAATTAAAGTTGTAGTGTGTTGATTTTGTGGAAAAATAATGTTTTGTGTCTGCAGCAAACTCTGTCGGTGCCATTCAACGGATATTTGGCTGTCAGACAGTTTCTCGCATGAATACGCCGTTAGCAGAGTTGCTGGTTTAATTTCCATCTGTACAGAAACTGTTTGTGCGACACTCCTGTTGCCTCTCTGCGACCGCCAGCCATCGCTAATAGCACGAAGGAGTGCTGGCACCCAAGTTTCTGTACATTCGGAATTTCCAACTTTAACAAATTGGAAAGTATTTACAAAAATATGAAAAATAACACTTACCTTCACCGGTTCCGGTGCTTCCTGGTAGGTTGGCCATCTTCTACTGGTGAGGTTGTAATTTTTCGTTTTGGTTTTTGAGTAGAAAATACGAATTTACTGAATTGCTTTCTAGGCACTATTTTATCCACGTCTGTCTTTTTGAACGGCGCGCGGGATTATTCTAATTAAATATGGTCATTCTATTACATTTTTAAAATCTAATAACAAAGATTTTAATAGAGATATAAAGTAATTAATTATTTGTTATAGTCTAATTTGTAATCAGTAAATTTTTATAAATACTTCAAGTATGTGTTTTTCCTACTTTGAACAATGTAAAATATTTATTATTTGAACTTAAAATCCTCACAAAACTATTTATACATTACAGCTCACAATGTGCCAACCTATTTGAAAATTTTCTTAATTTTAGAGCAACTAAGGCGCTGGTATTACATCTTCACTCGTTTGGTGTGCAAAGACGCATACTCAATTGGAGTCCGTCTCTAGTCTCTACTACATGTATATTGACACAAAATTTTTCCTTGGCAATGTTTCCCGCGTCTTTGACTCGGAATCTTCCAATTTCCAATCTCAATCAATACTAATACCTCCGTGCTGATAAACTGATAATGCCTCCAGTACAAGTCCCTTGTGAGCACGCAAACCCACATACGATACTTCCTACATGTTTTTATTCATAGAGGATCGTCTACAAATAATGTCGTGGGTAAGGACAATAACGGGTTATCTACTTTACCATTTTTTGATGACGTCATTTATCAACAAACCCTAAGTTCTACGTGACTTTACAATTTTTCTTCTATTTTTGAGACTCTAATTCTAATTCTGGTGTCACATCAATGAACACACTGTCAGTCTGTCAGGGAATTTTCTTGCAGTGGGTGTTGGATATTAGCATGGATATATAGGGCTGCTATATGACTACATACATATATGCATATAATGCACTGGGCTATACCCAAGATCTATCTTATTCCCGTAAACCCAAAAGCCCCTGTTCAGTGCCGATGCCGAACTTACGAAGAAATTCTTCCCAAACCCAGATTCAAAATCCAAAACCCAAAATCCGACATTCGACATCCGACCCCCAACATTTTGTGTACACAAGAGGCAAGTCATGCCAAAGAAGGAAACCAAAACGAAACGGAATCAAACCAATCCGAAAGACCGAAAACCGAAACCAACCAAGATTGGGACGAAATATATAGGAAATTCAAACAACCGAATCAAGGGAACGCAACGCTTGAGCTTCAATTGCTTTCTCGTGGCCGTGTGGCTTGTCCTCCTTTTCCTCCTTTCGTTTTGGTTTTGATTAAAACTGGGAAGAAACTTTCCATGGACGTAGATAGTGCCGAGATCAGAAATGAAGCGGCAAAATCCAGAATTCCTCAACATTCCGTAATTGTAGGTTCTTTACTATTGACACCCGTAAACATACAAATTTTTGCTGTACTATGAAACAATGATCCTGCAAAAATATAAACGACGCTCAAGTACTCCGAAACCAAACATAAAACAAATTCCACATTAGACTTTGTACCCTTGATACGCGATATTTTAATACAAGGTTTTTGTTATTTTTACAAAAATACCAGATTTAATTATTCGTATTATTCAAATTAAAAAACTTAAAGATTTTTGAAAACTCTATAAATTTTAGTTAACTAAAACCCTTGCCTTAAGAGAGTAATAAAATAGAATCAGGCTTGCATTGATCTTTCATTGCTTAGGTTGGAATTTCTGAATGGGCACATGCATATGTACGAAATAACATTCAGATTAAAAGCCATGGCCATGCTTGTCTGTCTTTGCATGACTCACATTAATGTTTAAGTTTGTGTTTGAATGTGAATTGAACCGTTATTAATACTGATTCCACACTGGAGTAACCGCGTCCTCACAGAATCGCTCTATATACGTGTACCAAACTACCAAGATACATGTCTAAAGCCAAATCCAAATCCAAGTAAATGTCTCCACTGAGGCCTGGCCTAGACATCCGAGTTTTTTTCTGGATATGACATTTTGACTTCTGAATCTGTAAACCGTCACCGGCGTCCTTCGGTTGTTTCTGATTCTACTTCTAACAGTATATAGACGCTATGTGATTCGTGGTTCGTGGTTCTGGTGTTTGAGCAGCTCTGGTATTTGTATTTACATGTCACACATGACTCATTGTGTGTTAGAAATATGTAAGAATCAAAAATGGCCTTGTGGTCTTTGTGTCTTTGAACCTTTCCGTGTCTTCCTTCTTTGGACTCACAATCAGTCCCACTACCCACGGCACTGATCCGCCTAATAGGTATCACCATTGACCATGCCAGGGCCAGATGAGTGCCAAGGTAGACAATTACAAAGAAAATTTCAATTTGGCTATATAGACTTAAATTTATATGAAGAGCTTTTTGGAAAAACGGGCCACGCAAATTTTACAGTATTAACGAATTTCAAATGGAATAAGGCTACTATAGCGATTTTTAAACTTTTATAAAATATTTAAAGATCAAATTTTTGCGAGCTAAACCAGCGTTGCCTCAAAATCAATAGCTTTACATAGATTTGAAAAAGTCTGTGAGATGAAATTTAAATCGTGTTGATTGAAACCAAACTTTTTTCATTGTTAAAAACTTTTCTTACACAATAAACGTTGCGCCCCTGAATTATCTTCTACAAACTACGAAAACACCTTAATTCAAAATTAATGCAGCAATACATATTTTAGGTGGACATATCCCGGTTTGTCAAGAAAATCTTCATATACAGACTAATTTTAAGAGAAGGTGGTGGCCGCACTACTATATGGCACTGTGGAATTAATTGTAATAGACTATGAAAGCCGCGCAGGTAGATTTCAATTTGACAAATACAGTCCATTATTACCGAAGAAACCGAACCAAAGAGCATGATTAGGTCAAATTAGTTTATGAGTTACCTTTACAATTGCAATACTTTAAACTTACGCAGACCGTTGTAATAGCATTACACGCATGGCCGTCCTCTGGCCTAGCCTCGTCCCTAAATTCATATATTTGTGCCCTCTGCTTGAATAGGTAAAGGCCGGCGAAATCTAAAATACGCTGAATACAATAAATTAGTAGAATGCACTGATAAATTCCATTTCCTGAATTTGGGCAGCCTCGTCAATACTCAATACAATTGCGGACAGTGGGGAATGGTAAAGGAACTTGGAAGGCACATTGCAAGCTGAAAGTTCGAAAGAAAGTTTTTGTAACTTTGATTTGATTGTTATTGTTTATTCATTTTTGTTCAACTAACTCCTGTAAATTCGATCTGAAAGATATCATTTACCGAGCAATTTACTTTCTGTGTTGTACCACGCATCCGCTCAATATTTTTTATGCGTCATTAGCAACAAGAATCGGCGAAGTTAAAAACCACTTAGAAGTATGGTTTGGAAGAGCAAAATATAATATACAGAGAGTAAATTGTAGTGGTGATGTGGACGAAGAAGAACCTGGTGGAAGCCATAACATTACAAAGCACTGTAATACATGTTCGAATTTTATCTGTTAATACATAATAACAATGACTCATATAATAGGCTATTTAAGCTAACTTTAGGAACTAAAAGCCCTATCTACAAATATTATATTAAAATATCATGATCTATTGAAAGCATGTAAGTAGAAAATTTTACACTTTTCAAAAACGTGTAGATGGAACGATTTGCTCTTTTTAAAATCGTGTAAATAAAAGATTTTGCACTTTTCAAAATCGTAAAGGTAAAACAGTTTTTACTTTATAAAAATTCGTAGTTAACATCGTACAGCATCTATCTCATTTAAATGTTTTTTTAATTTACTTAGCTCATACTTGATCTAGCTTAAATTGGAATTTGATCGTTTTGACTTTTCATTCGCAATATATTACCGTATTTTATATAATAGTAGACGGGTCTGCGAGGTCGGCGTTTGAATAGTTGACGGGTCTATTTAACCCACTCTTATATGCCAGTAGACGGGCATGTAATTGTAATAATAGACTGAGACTATTCTAGGAGGATGAAATATGACTAGTAAACGGGTCCACTATTATACGAAATACGTGCGTGTTATACGCAATTAAGCAGAAAGAATAATATTTTTCTTGTTTACCAAAAATCTACATCTTTTATAAACGTAATTGCGCTGATAGAGCGAAGGATGATGCCGACGTCTATAAGCATTACCATTACTACTGCAGCATCACTTTAGCTTTATATGAACCTTTAGTAGCCAACTGTCGACAAACAGCGTGGAGGCGAGGCGATTAGGACGGCTACAGATGAGCTTCAGCTTCGTGTGGGTGTTGACGACAAAGGAGACGGAGTCTGACAGACACAATGACACATTGACAAATTTTAAAGCTGACCTACGTTAAGAGAGATTTATATCGGTCGGGATTTGTTTGGCTTGTGTTGTCACATAGTGCTCTTGTAGTGGCGTCATCCAGTATTGATGTCATCGGTGTCTGGTCTGGCAGTAATGCCATGCCATTTTGACAAATATTTGTTTACAATGTTTCAAAGTTATAACATGGGTGTGGGTGTGGACCTTAAAAGCTCCATACTTTTAGTGACATCATTTATGGACCATGCCTAAAGTTGTTGTATTGCTGTCATAGGCACTTGGCCCTGGGTTTTAAGATAAATTCACACATAACTAACAGCTGAACAATTAGTATTGTTCGCAAGTGTATAGGAAAGTTGTGTGGGGTTTGAAAAGCTGGCATTAGTATTATAGTGACTTGATTTGTAAAGCTGGATTTGGGACTGGAACTGGAAGTGAACTGCAGTCCAAGTGAATGACGTGTTGCTATGCACAATGTGTGGTAATTGAGCCAAATTGAATGGTAATAGAGGTTAAGAAAGTTACATATTTTTCGGTGCCTTGTTTATTTGTTTGTATTTAGAAGATAATTGTGCACAAGGTTACGGATACGGTACTTTCTGTTCTGGTAGTGGTGGTATTGTAATTGCTATAAGAACAGTGAAGGTGAAGGTTTCTTTAGTTCGTTTTGATTTTGAACTTTAAAGAAAGAATGTATCACAGCCATTGCGCGTTGCCATGATATCAGACTAAAAATGCAATACAGCTACTTACTAAATTATGTTAATATTACATTTCGAAAAACTGATTTCGGTTTCGGATTTCGGAGGGTTTTGCACCCAGGAAAGAATATTTTAATTTAATGGCGTAATTGTTGTGTTTCAACGCCACGTAAGAATAATAAATGGACTTTGTTAGGAACTAATACAAAAGGTTAACGAGAAGAGAATTTTTTAGATTCAGGTATATTTAACATGTAAGAGACGTATTATATTTTACAATGTAAAATATTAGAAAGCTACAGTATTTCTTTGCATTGGAAATTGTAAGTAACACAAATAAACATTATTAAGATTCATATATGTATAAATTATGCAAGCCGTACGGCGGTGTAGCATTGGTATTGGATGGTAAAGTCTTGTATGTGAAAGAAAGTAGCTATAGGTACTTTTATTTCTTTTTAAAACACGGAAATAAAAAGTATGATTGTCCACATGACACGCAGGTCGGAAGACATTTTGTTTCAACATCCAATTCGAATTTGACATTCCAATTGACATTTGACATATCCAATTTAGTTAAAACTTTAATGATCTTTTAAAAAATCTACAAAAGATTAAAAATTAAAACATCCTAAACCTTAAAGCATATAAATGGAACATTTTGAAGTTTTCAAAAACGTGTAAATTGAAAATTTTACACTTTTAAAAAACACGTATTTAGCTCATTCATAGTTTCACGTACTTGGCTCATTTTAACATTGGCTTAAGTTGAATGTGGGTTATTTTGATTCTTCACAGTCGACATGCATCTGCCCTCTTACACAGCATCCAACATACGTAAACAGAACATCTTCACTTACCACACATATTGAAATTTGATTTTGATTCACAATTACCCACCATACCTTTGTATGACGTACCCTTGACCCCTTGAGCGTTCGTTTCATATTGGGCTGCTTTATTGTACCAAATGGAAAGGGTTGCGCTCCCAGTTGTTCCACGGACAATTGTGACGGAAATGTTGGGAATGTTAATGTTTGTTGAAGGTAGAAAGTAGAAAGTACAGCCACTCACTTCTACTCACAGTAATCAGCCGCAGCGAGCTAAAATATTGTAAGAATTTCAGTCCGATGCAGTCGCATCATCGGGCTGGTAGGTAGGGCCCATAAATAATATCACGATTTTGGTGGGTGCGTCTCTATAACCACGTACTCCATTTAACAAGTTTTAACAACTTGTTATTCCAAGGTTAAGGTGGGTGGGTTTACCAAAAACCCTTCTTGTCACTTATGACATCATTTATGGACAAACCGTAGCGCTATTCGATCCTTAGTATTACACATATGGTAAAACACGCTATATGTACTCATTTCTGCCTTAAGAAAATAAATAGAAAGCTCCTGTTTTCCTTGGCCTCGTGGCCCTGTGGCTGTGTCACGTGACGGGATGTCCTCTGCAGTTTTTTCTAATTCTTTGCTGTCGCTTTTGCTCGTTCTCGTTTTCGCTGTAATGACAACGCCTTGGTCATGGCTATGTAAACCCGGATTTGGATTCGAATTCGGAAATTCGGTTTCTTGGATATTTCTTGGGATATTTCGGTTTTTTGTTATTGGAAACCTTTGTTGACTGACGAGGGGAAGCTGGAGTGGAGTTGATGGGTTGGTGCTGGTGCAGATATTAGATTTTGTTCCCATTTCTCGTAGTGGGAGTAACAACGTATTTGGATTTGGATGTTAACTCGGGATTATGCTTGGTTAGTCTTATGGAATTGACACTCACAATAAAAATAGGCCCGAGAATTCCGATTAAAGTGTCCAGCTTTAGATTCTACTGTTAACTTTGCCAGCGCCAGTCAATATATGTACATATAATACTAATGGGACTTTATTGCACTGTACATAATGTGGCAGAATCAGTGTAAAATTTGTGCATAATTTTGTCTTGCCTTATAAGACATGATATCGTATGCACTGATATTATATAGAGGTTAAGAAACTATATTAAGTTTTTGGCCTCTACCAACGTACGGCTAAATTACTTAGTTACAAAAAATGCGTGAATTATGAAAATTTGAATATTTTATTAAAATTAAAAAGCCACTGCATTGCATTAGCAAAATTACTACGTCAAATGAAGCAAGTTTCGTTGTACTAAGACGGATCTGATCTGACTGCGAATTAAACTCCTATACAGATACTTCAGACACATACAAATATAGTACCGATTTTTATACGGAATTGAATGTAATGTATTTTTGTTAGTAGCTGTATGGATTACGTTTAAAATGTTATAGCAATGATAATCTTCACCTTCACAGATTTCCTACACTACGCGTCTGCACTCACAAAAATGTACGCAAAGGTGCTTACGCGTACGAACGACTTAACAGCGATGGTTCTTCTATCAGTAGACTTAATGGAAATGGTAATGATTATATCTCTGCAGTGTTTTGTGTATTTCGTCTTTAGGAGCGTACATAAATTACGTAATACAAAAATCTAAAAATTTTGATCCACCATAATCCCACCCAAATATGTTAGTATGTACGCACAGGTAAAAGGATAGACAGCTTCAAACGCTGTTTCTCTACCCCTTTCTCTCGAATTATGTACGCACCACTTAATTTATGTTCGCTCCCTTAGTAGAAAGTTGAAGTAGGTGCATTGTAGAGTGTCTTGTGTATTGTAGTCGTCCTCTATTGTTTTCTCTCGGAGTAAAGTGGATGGAAGAATAGTGAAAGTGTGACGTTATCTGTGGATCTGTTGACTGCTGGAAGTTCATAAGGGAAAAGGTGAAAGAATTGAAAGCTTTACTCATTTCAGCCCTGCTAAGCCAACTTTAAGCCTTTGAAAGGACTTTAAAAGTTATGTTCACTCGTTTCTTTTCCCTTTTCTATCTCCACTGACTCTCTTCGTCTCATCAAGTGCAGAACTAACTTAAGAAAAATAGAAGCAATACACCCACATCGTGTGTCCCACACGTGGTCGTCCGATAATGACGTTTAGTAAAAACGAAGACAAACCCGTCCCTATCCTAATTTAGCAATTCGCGTCATACGAATGTAATATACATCGTTTCCTCCTCCCTCCCCTGAATCCAAACGTCATGGATAGGAGCCCCCTCAAGAGTACTATACTGCTGCTATAGAAGTAATAGTAGCTGTTTTGAAGTTTTGATCTTGGCCTCTGTATTAATACAGATAACGTGTCCTTCTTTATTATGTATGTAGCTCGTTCCCCATAACTCTAAAAGCTATGTTCTTGTTTTGAATTGTTCAAATAGGAATATTATATTGTTAGATTGAAGGAGCAAAAATTAAAATACGGTTGGCAAAAAGGCAGGACAGAAAAAACACAATTTTTATTTTCTCAATTTATTGTTTTTTAAATTGACCGCCAATTCATTAATTAGGATTTGTAACAAAATAACTTATGAATGTAATTATTTTAGTTGGTATAAAAATATTTTTAAAAACCCTGGCAGGTATTTAATTAGATGCGTCTCAAAATAGGTGAAAAAAAAATGAAAAATCAAAAACTTGTTTTAAACTTGAGCAGAATAAAATGTATTCGTATTTCAATGTAGATATTAAACAGAACGAAGCAATAATTTTTAATTTATTTTTACGAAAGTTAAGTTATGCATTTAAAATGTAAAAATAATTAAATAGTGCGACGTCGCTTGTCAAATATCATTAAAATAGGTTGAGCTACAGTTTCTGGTACAAAAGGACGTTTACCGAATTCAATATGCAGCGTTGATATAAGGATCGTTAGTTAAGTATCACATAGGGCACAAGCGAAATTAAAATTTAAGCTAGAATTTAAAAAAGACAAATAATGACACCAATGTGTAAAATCAAGTAAAATGTGAATGACAAAAAGGTCTTGAAGATTGAAAAATATCCAATTCACATGTTTTTAAAATGTAACAAGTATTTTGTGTAAACGTTATTAACAAGTGAAAAATGATATACTTACGTGTGTTGTAAACCTTCATAGGCATGAAAAGTTCAAAATTGTTCAATACGTGTTTAAGAAAAATGTACAATATACTATTTTTGTAGTTTTGAAAAGTTCAAAATGTACTATTTTTTTAAATGCAAAATACTCTATTTTATTGTTTTCCAAAATTTTAAAATGCTCTATATTTCCATACTTTCAAAAATATCTTGTTTTAACTTTTTGTTACTAATGAATTTAGAATTTAGTTAAAAATGGAGGATGCTTTATTTAAATCTTTACTTACGAGACTTACGACATTCTGTATAGCAAAGGTATAGTTTAAAAGCTTCTTTACTACAATAAACAGTCAAGTACATATTATTACATTATAACATGTATTTATATTGCACAAATTTGCACTGGTTAGTAGAAGTCACAACGGCAAACGCACAAGTCTATGAGATGTAAATGTAAGCAGCAACTAAAATGTTTTCTGGCAAAAACGACAGCGTACAGCAGTGGTTTCAGTTACCAGCATGTAAATTACAACTTTTGGCAAAATCAAAAAAGAAAAACCTATGCCACTTTTTGCTTATCTGGTTGTCATGGATTATGTACTTGAAACACAATAATACTATTTATCTGTTTCGCAAAAGTGCAATCGAGTAAAGTGCAGTTGCTTTCTACAAGTTCATATTTCCAGTATAACCACAGACGATGAAAGTAGCTTGCCACAGCTCACAGCAGTGTATGAAGAGCAACCGCCGACTTTTCATAACACAGGGACAGAGACTGAAGCAGTAAAAAGGATCCAGAATCCAGAGAAACATGAGTATGTAGTACTTCTCTGTTCCTACTCTGTTGCCGGAATTTTATTACATTTTGTGATGCTTTGGGTGGGTATAAGATTATTTTCCGATTTTCAACGTCATATTAACGGAAATGAAAAATATCCCAGGCAGGCAACATTTCTAATTCTGAAGAAATCTTATATTATTTCTTGTGCTATCATCCTAGTATGTAGCAAACCGCTACATGTCCAAAATAAGAAACAATAATTCATGTTTATATTTACTATATTGCATGTAGCGGTTTCTATTTTATACGTTTGTGCATTCTGTATTCACAACACAGGGACAATTGACAGCATTATATTTCATAACATACGTCTGTATGCGCCATTATTATGCACTCCATGTAATAAATGGAATGTAATTATACTGCTATGTGAAATGTGCTTTATCGATATTGATACAACTTTTAATCCTTTTAAAATCCACAAGAGAGATTTAAAAACACAACCTGAAGCTGTAACACAACCAAAGTGTAAAATTGCAATAATTAATAAAATACAAAATTTTATACAACAATAGTAGCATCTTTGACGTGGTTTACATTTAGGTAATTTGACCAAAGTACCTGACATACAAGTTTTAAATTTATGTAATTTGGTCTGTACTAGCTATAACCTATTAATCAAATTAAAGGTTAACGCCGTTTACTAATTCCGTCAAATATTTCTTTACAAGCATGATGAAGACGTGTTAGTAGGATCATGCAGAAGCTTTTTAATATGAAAATTACAAATAAGTTCACGTTGTATGAATAGCCATGATCTTTGATCTTATTTTAATGGCGTTACTATCAGACTTTTTATTAAATACTTAAAAACAGAATATCTTAAAATTTAAACTCATGCATCTTGTCAACAAATCAACCTTGAGATAGAATATTTATTTAGTAAGGTTACTAAGCGATTTACTATGCTTTAAGGATACATATTACAAGATTAACTTGAACTAAATTTTTAGTTTAGTTTGACGTCGCTTTATTTTTTTGTTTATATTACTCCAACCTAAAGGAACATAGTCTAACTAATTATGTTGATTTCCGAAAGATGTATCGAGTTGTTGCGCGTGAGAACAATTCGTCATTGGCAGCATTCTTGCGCTTAAAACACGAAATTTAAATCTCAAGAACTAGTATGCCTACATTACAAAAATTTAAAATTTTTAAATTACATTTTAAATTGAATTTCAAAAACTAAAGTTAGGATTGAGCAAGCAGCAAAGTATTTTCAGTCAAGAAGCATTGTGGCTTAAATTGGCCCATGACCGAAAATCTTCTTCACTCACGAGTCACGACTCACGAGTTGTTATCTAACCTCAATAACAATAAATAGCTTAAAAAAGCTTTGCTTAAAAAACAGTAAATATTGAGGCCTCCTTACAAAATCCTCATAAAACTTAAAACCCAAGAAGGTATGTACATACAATCAGTAATAACTAATAACCATTTAAAATCCAGATCAAACACCAAGCCGTTATCATAATAATAATAGTAATCCTAAAATTTAACGTGTAAAGTTCAACTACTAGCTTGATCTTTTCTTGTATTAAATTCACTGTATAAGTTTCACACAGCATATTTTTTCAAGCCTCATCTTTGTGAATGGAAATATAGAGGCTTGAATTTTAAATGAATTTTTAAATTTCCACCAGCAAGTGGTACAAAAAAAAGTTAATGAAAAGACTGAAGGAAATAATAGGATATTTTGTAAAGTGTACAGTTCAGTGCTCAGTCAGTGCATGTGTGTGTATAATAATGGTACATCCCTTGGACTGGGATTGGGGCTAGTCTGTGTCGGTTGGTAGTGTGGTTGAGGGATTTCCGGAAGAGACCGGGGCCGGGAACACGGGGTCTAATAAAAATACCACAGAATCTAAAATATCTTTAAACGGATCGTGAAGAAAGTACAAAGGTTGAATCGAGGAAACTAGGAGTAAAAACGAAGTTAATGGAGAAAGATGAAATTGAAATGGTGTGAGACTACAGCCGTAACTTACATTGTTGTACAGTTTAGTGCATAATTTACAGATACTGAAGGTTACTCCTGACAATATCGCTGGAAGCATTTGTGTACAGGAAAAATCTGTGGTTTCTGCAGTGTAGTTTATAAGTAGAACGGAAATGAAGATGCACTTTAATTAGTTTCACTTCGATTTCGTTTTATGTGCTGTGGGCTATGTATTTACTTAGTTATGTGTAGCTATTTCATTTGTCTACATTTTCCTGTAGAAGCTTTATGCTTACAAAATTTTCGTTGCAGAGATGCAATATAAAGTGTTATGTGGTTAATGAGGAAACTTTGAATAGTGTAAGCAAACGGAAAACATGGAGTGATACGACATAACAGCAAGGCAATCAAGACATACTAATTACACAAAAACTATTATGTTTTAATTTTAAGAAACTAATTACTGTAAAAAAAGAACATAATTGGTAACTTGTTGTGTTTTGAGCTTCAATTAAATTTCTTCTACATTTTTAATTTACAAGGTGTAGTTTGAATATTCTGAATAATATTCATTAATTATTTTGCTTCACCGCCGACTTTTTTATTGCTAAGAAGTTCCCCCACCATAATGTAACACCCATTTTTTATCTCTCAGACATGTGTGACTTTAAGGGAGTGTTGCTTCCTGCATCTTAATTAGGCGGCGTCAAAATAGTTTATATTTTTGATTTGGTTTCGTTTTCGTCGAAAAATTAGGCAGCATAGATTTAACACACATCTTAAAGGCATGCATATTTTGCCAGAAAAAAATGTGATAACATATACATCATAAATAATTAAAGCAAGTTTGAAGCGGCGCGCGGCGTTGGCTTCACAAAGTTGCCGGGTTTTGCTGAGTTTAAATATACAATTGGAAGCATGTGGCGTTAAACTAATTTTTATTTTTCAAATTAGTTTTGGTTAGTAAACCCTCCACAGTTGAGGGAGCATAATAAGCACGTCACTGAGCAGTCAGAGATGTACCTGTAGCTACATACACACATAATAACTAAAAGCAATTTCAAAGGCATATAAACAATGGTAATAAGTGATTTTCACTCTGAAATAACAAAACCATTTAACCTTGCTTCTGAATTACTGTTTAAGCCTTTTTTACGTGTAATTTTTAAAATGTTATTAAATTCACACATAAATTACAAATAATCGCAAGACCTGCCTATAACTCAATTGGCACAAATTAACAAAACTGTTTGCTGTATAATATGTTAGCTGATATTTAAAAAATCAAAAAAGAAATAATTTATTCTAATAATTACCTTTTGGAGATAGTAAGTTTTATAAATCCATTACCAACTTTAAAATTGCCCATGTTTAAGACGTAAACGTTGCATGAACTCTTTTGCAGATGAAATCGAGAGTCCATTAGTAAAAAAAATTAAAAAATAGAAAATAGTACTAGACGATTTTGTGAGAAAAAGTACAAAAGTTCTTTGCTTGTGTTTTTGGTTTGTAAATTAAAGCTTTTAAAAAAGTTTTTGTAGGAAAATAAATTAAAATAATTAGTTTACAGTTACAACTCTGAAAATCTGTACCACGTGCTTATTCGTTTCTTAATGAAGTGTGGTGCTAGTATAAACGTTTTTGGGATGTGTAAATTGTAGATATGCTATATAGCAACGACTAAATGCTAACCCTAAATTACTCTCAACTTTCATGCATCCTAATGATCCTTATGACTTATGAATTACATTTATTCAAAGCTGTAAATTAATTACAAACTGATTCTATAAATCTTATAACATGATTTTGTTTTAAATCTTGATCATTAAGACTTTTTTTAGCACACTAATTTGAGTACGAAACAAGTATTTCAAAAGTTCCACTTTATTCTACTTTATAGTATTCCAAGGTATATGTCTTGTTGTTGACAGCACATCCTTTTATTTGCCCTACCTTTCCTGTTAAATCGTCATTACTTTTCAATAAGAAAAGTATTTACAGTGGCGTACAAGTAAAACATTTTTAATCTTCAAAACAATTCAAGTGTAATGGATAAATATTGTCTGTAATGTGGAATATGTTATAAAATTAATCAGTGCTAATCGTGAACAAAAAATATTTTGCATTGTTTCAAATATAATGTATTTTCAACTTTTCATCGAAAAAAAATTTCCAGTGTATAATTTCCTCTATATGCAACTTTCTAGTATTGAATACTAATTTTAAATAAAATAACATTGCACACTAGTAATTACGTATATAAATGTGTACCTATGTAAAACGACTGCAATTATTTATGCTTTTCCAAAATAGCACTGTGAGAAAATATAGGAGACATTAGGAAACAACGAGTCAGATTCTGAAAATCTCAACCACTCATAGTATAATATTTGACTGTTGCACGAGAAATAGATGGATTTGAATTTTGAATTTTTTATATGCCTCCAGTCTTTACCATGTACATTTTTGTTTTTCCTTCTACACACCGGTAATAAAGGAAGTTGAACTATTTCGTATGAAGGAGCGTACGTCAAAAAGGAAGCAGGCAGGAGATGGAGAGGGACGTGAGAGTGAAATCAAAGCTGGTTAGGCTTTTGGTTTGGTTTGGTTTTCGTTTGAATTGAGCTCGAATTTTTGATGGCTTGGTTGTGGATTTGTGAAATTTCTTGACAGAAAAATGGAGAAAAGCCTTTGGAATTGAGATCGGAATTCAAAAATAAGTGAGTAGTGCAGTGGCAGTGGAGTAGTTTCGACTTGAACACAGCAGCAGCGACTTCCTTTCCATTTACGGACAGTTTACAGTCTATACACATAATTTTCAGGCTGAAGATTGTTGAATCGGAACCAGCTAACTACTAATGTGTTTGAATATAAAATTAACTGTTTAGTTATACATTTCTATGAGCACACATCAACTAGTAGGATTTCTTTTCAAATTGCAAATATTATGTTTTGTATATTCACATTCGTGTTGTTTGGAAATTATTTAAAAGAATTTTGTAATTTTTGTATGGATGGTTTCGATTTTTCGAAGTGAATGCTGATCTCCGAGTTCTATTATGCATTTAAGGTAACTAATACGGAGATGTCTATAATTGGAAATTTCGAAGCTCATTGCCAAGGCTACTTACATACTGTGAATATAGATATAATATGTACCTTATGTTTTACATGTCTTGCTGAAGGAGTTTCCATAAATTACGTGAAACATTTTGGTGGAGTAGGGAATCAAGCTGTCTATCCATACACTACACATACGTACTCTTACACATAGGCGCACAAGCCAAATAATTGGGGTTAAAAATGTCTGATTCATGTACCAGGTAATTTATGTACACTTCCTTAGTACGAGGTTGGTCTCGTTGATTGAGTTGCGGATGAGATGAGAGACAGGCTTAATGAGCTCCGTGAGAAACTACCTCGGCACTCGGTAAAGTTTGTGTAAACAGGCAAAAGAATTCTGTGAGACTCAAACCCAAAAGCAAGCTAAAGCTTTCTCTTCCCTTCTTCGTCTTTATTCTTCAGGCGCGGATCCAGGATTGGGTCACAGGGGGGGCTAAAAATGTTAAGCGGCCATCTTGGAAAATGGCCGCTCCTATCTCCACCATGGTTAAAAAGCTCCTCATGGAGGGGGCTAAAGCACCTTAGCTCCCGACCCCCCCTTGGATCCGCCCTTGTAGTCTTTATACATCACAGTCACATGAGACAGATCATGGTTTCAACGGTGTGTGTGGCCACGGCAACGGGGATCCTCTTCCACGTTGACTTCGAATTCGTCCCGGTAATTCTCATTTGTTTAGTCATACCTGACTCAACCAGCTTCCTCTTTCTTTACTGAACACGTTTGGGTTAAAGCTAAAGTCTGTCATTCTGTCCATACAGTAGTATAGCATGCCTCTGGAATTCCTATTCTAATTCTTCATATGGCTCCATTTAATCTGCCTAAAGATATGCATGACCGTGATGGCCAACACGCTCGCACACAAACTCGCTTCCAGTCTTTAACGTCAGTCAATTTGTTTTAGATGTTGTAATCGATTATTCATTGCGTTTCTAACATCTTCTTTATTCGGATAAACTTCGGTTCTTCTAGTTAAGGTTGTAGTAAGATATGTAATATTTAGCTTCATTTTTTCCTACGTGTAATATTAAAAAACTATTAAATTTTGATTTAAAAGCCAAATTTTATTTCTTATAACACCGTTATAGTAATTTAAGTTCAATTTATGTGTTAAAACTATAGGCTATTTATTCTTGGGGTATAGATATGAAACATTTTTATGCATAGTTTAACACCGTTTGTTTAATGTTTAATGACATGCCATGCTAACAAGTATGGCTGAGTTAGATTTTATAACTGAAAGTATATCATTTGTAAAGCATAGAAATGAACCTTTCAGTTTTATTGATTCAGCTAAATAAAAAGGTACAGCCTATTCCGGTACCGGTACCGTTACCGGTACCTGAACTGGTCCCGATTTCCGTCAGTCAGTAGGACCCAAAGTTCCATCTTTATCATTCATCTCCTGAGATCCTCTTGTCTTTCATTTCGTTTTCATTTCACACCGGTGGCGGTGCGAGTGCAGAAGTCGGAGATATAAAAGAAGGATCTCCTGGTGTTTTGTCTTGACTTTATTACTACTGAACGGTGTCAATTTTGCCACCAGCTGTCTGCCATCGCGGTCATCATCTTTTTTCCGTGCCCATCCGTACGTCCGTCTTCCAGAATTTCAGATAGGGAAATATGAAAAAGCTTTATATTTTAAATTTAAACTCACAGCTATTTCTTTACCCACTGAAAAATACACAATTCTATCAAAAAGCACACTCAATATATATGGAATCAGATTTAAAATATTTAGCGTCATAAAGTGCTTTGGGTAAATGATATTTACCTTATAAACCTAAACTGATGAACTTAGGTAGCAAATAAAATTAGAAAAATCTACTAAAATTCACCTAATGTTTATTTGCAAACCCCTTAAAACTGTGCATCTATGTTCGATTGGTTCAGCACAATCCTTTTTAATTGTCAAACGAAATAAAAATTTTGAAATAGGCAATTTTAATTATTAAAATCAATAACATTCTGGGAATTCTGGTAAGAATAATTTCCAGTCTCGGAAATGTCTTTAAAAACGATAAATGGAAAATCATACATTTTATAGTTGATTTAGGCTTAGGAACGTTTTCAGGTTTAACCCTGGGATTTGGCCAAATGTTACCAAAGTGTCTTCTACCAACCCTAGACACTTCAGCTAGCATAGAAACTTGAGTGCATTTTTGGTTGCTAGGCAACTAAAGCCCGGGACATTTTGAAAATTTTCTTGAAAATTGAAAACTCAAATTTTAGCATACAAATTTATATGGGAAAATCAAGGCACCAAAGGGGCACCCTGTCAAAATTTTTGATTTTACCAGATTTTCAGTGTATCGATAAAAGTCAACAAATGTCGTTTTACATTAAATTTTACCCTCAAAATACTACTTCAGCGCACATTTGAAGCAGATAGGGATCGTACATACATGACGTCATCAGTGGGGTCGATGAGTCTGCTTGGGCACTGGTGACATATCCCATGTGAGAAACTGCCATTTACGCAATGGTCAAGCTAAGGGCTCCTAGGGTCCTAAAAGTTTTCGTTGACGTCATTTGTGGATCCTCGTCTGCTCCTCTATGCGTGTCTTACGTTCAGTAAAATGTCATAATAAATTACAGTGGCTGTTGCTATGATTTTCAGCTATTCGCAGTATTTCACATTACTATTATTAGTATTCAGGGGTTTTATTGATCTTTATGATTAAATTTATTCATACACAGTAAAGTCCCAAGTAGATGTTAACAAAAAATCCGTCTCTATTGAAAATAGCCTGTACTGGTAAATAGAAACATTAATCCCGGACATTTACCCCACCGGAATTTTTTCCCCCGGACAATTCCGTACGAAATATTTGCATTTTAAATACAAATCATTGAGGTGAACAGAATAGCACTACTTCTCATGGCAAAGAACCAGACATATTGCTGGGGAACAATAATGTGTTATGTTCTTTTCTGTAAGTTGACTTTCAGTTTACTAAATTTACAAGCTACGAGTCATGAAACACATAGATAGGTTATAAGTAGATGACCGACTGTCGGTTCAAGCGAGTGTTGCCAAGGGGCAACGTACTATTTGTAAAATTTTTAATAGGAAATAGGAAGGCTATAGTTTTCAGGAGTTTACATAATGGCACCTTCTTTGGTGATTTAACCGTTTTTGTTTTTCTGCTTTCGGAATTGGTGGCACAAAGCCGCCAAAATGGGATGATTATAAGCGCTGGGCAGTCAGTCCAAAAATGTAATGAGCGGCAGCTCTAAAAATAATGGTCGCAAATTAGTTGCGACCCTTATTTTAACTTTCAGCGTGCACAGCGTTTTCTGGGCTGGGGCTGACTGTTCAGCTGAAATTACAAAATTTGGACTGACTACTTGGCCAGCCTGGCGATTATGTAGGCCCGGCGGTTATATAAGATCCGGCTTATAAGTTATAATGAAGCCCTTATAAACATTTATGCAGCAATGAGTCCTAATATGCAGGATATAACTACAATAAATATTTGCAAAACTTACCCAGCACATGCGTAAAGCTTTAACTACAATGCAATAAAGGATTAAAAACATTATGAAATTAACCACTTTTATTTGGAATTCACTGTACTTACATTATAAACCCTGCATTTCATTACTACATAAACCACTTGTAGCAATTATCCTGGGTTTGGTCATGGATTGCTTTCCGAGTAGCAAGTGTCCAACTTGCAAATGTCGGTTTGCATATAGTGACCAGAAGAACTAAAAGTCGCCCAAATTTGAATAGGAAATTATTAGTAACAGAAAACAACGTATGTCGTGCATAGAACAACGGTATACGAATATTTCCTACTAGAAAATCTGTTACCCCAAATTTTTGAACCTTGGCATTTCCTGCTTGAATGTCCGGGTTACCTGGACACTTCCTTCTCACAACCAAACCCAGGGCACTTTTTGCTCATGGCTGGCGCAAAAAAATTCAAGTAAAGCTATTACTGAGTCTACAGTGATTACATAATAGTTGTATAGTAGTTTATTTAACTACTGTCCGTCATTCGGCATATCAAAGTATGGCTGTTTTATCAAAGATTGTAGCTTTCAATTTCGTAAACTGAAAGTCAACTTACAACTAATATGTACAAGTAACAAGTCTAATATCAGCTGGGTCTTCGCCATAAAGAGTAGTGCTATTTTGTTCTCCTGAATGATTTGTATTTAAAATGCAAATGTGAGGTATGGAATTGTCCGGGGGAAAAAATTCCGGTGGGGTAAATGTCCGGGATTAATGTTTCTATTTACCAGTACAGGCTATTTTCAATAGAGACGGATTTTTTGTTAACATCTACTTGGGACTTTACTGTGTATGAATAAATTTAATCATAAAGATCAATAAAACCCCTGAATACTAATAATAGTAATGTGAAATACTGCGAATAGCTGAAAATCATAGCAACAGCCACTGTAATTTATTATGACATTTTACTGAACGTAAGACACGCATAGAGGAGCAGACAAGGATCCACAAATGACGTCAACGAAAACTTTTAGGACCCTAGGAGCCCTTAGCTTGACCATTGCGTAAATGGCAGTTTCTCACATAGGATATGTCACCAGTGCTCAAGCAGACTCATCGACCCCACTGATGACGTCATGTATGCACGATCCCTATCTGCTTCAAATGTGCGCTGAAGTAGTATTTTGGGGGTAAAATTTAATGTAAAACGACATTTGTTGACTTTTATCGATACACTGAAAATCTAGTAAAATCAAAAATTTTGACAGGGGGGACCCTTTGGTGCCTTGATTTTCCCATATAAATTTCTATGCTAAAATTTGAGTTTTCAATTTTCAAGAAAATTTTCAAAATGTCCCGGGCTTTAGTTGCCTAGCAACCAAAAATGCACTCAAGTTTCTATGCTAGCTGAAGTGTCTAGGGTTGGTAGAAGACACTTTGGTAACATTTGGCTAAATCCCAGGGTTACACCTGAAAACGTTCCCAAGTTAGTTAGGAGTTATTTGAAATTCATTTGGGTATTGTCGAAACCAATTGTGCCCAGTAATGAATTGCACAATGGTCTTGCATGAAAACCATTTAATGTTATTAGCTTTGGAAAGGGCAGGCTGGGAAGTGTTAGCAATATTGATATTACCTGGCATTTGAATTAATAATAACAGAAAATACACAGTTATGAGCAAGTGTACAACTTAGTGAATAAACGTACCGCAGTTTTTTAAAGGTAAATAAGAAACATCATTTTGCTTAAAAGTTTTAGTTGGAGTCGGAAATTGTTCTTGCCGATGAAACTAGTGTATGTTGTTTAATGCATTGGAAAATTGTGTATGAAGTGTTAGATTTTATCAGAATATTTCTCACATTTTTTTAGTTAACCCCGGCTTGATGGCTTGGAGATGTAATTATGTAATGCATCGCCTTGTCACCAAGTCGGGGCCAGCCAGTAGTGCTCTGGATTGTGGGCAGTGGGGGGATGGGGCTTGGTGGGGCGTTGGGGGAGTTGAACGGGGTGGGTGTGAGAGTCTAAAGTGTTTGGGTGCTGGTTGTATTTATCTGTGGTAGTTCCTACCTGAGACAGAGATACAAGTCAGCTTAATAGTAGTGTACTACATGCCTGAGCACTGTACATTCAAATGTATAGACTCAAGATTCATCTCGAAGTTCCTCTCTTCCTCGTCCACTACAGGTCGTCGCCACCTGTCCACTCTCGTTAAGAGTGACTGCTGGCGGGTTGGAGCAGAATGAATGCGGAGCAGTTGCAGTCCTGAGAACGCTGTATCTGTTCCGTTCTACTCTGTCTCATATCCTCGGTTAGCCCGAAAATACATTCTATGGTACCTGGTTAAAACCAGTATAAATATATCTCTCCAGGAGTACGACAGTAAGTAGTCTATATCAGTATACTAGTTGAACTAGAGTTATGAAAAAACATGAACCACTATACCTGGTCAAGTGTACTATACACTCGCACCTTCCTAGTGATTCACATAGCAATGTTGTATAGAAAAACAGTAGGTTATACCCTTGAGGTTAAGAACCAAAGCTGTATAAATACACACAAAATACACACACATTTTTTTAGTTGGAAGTTGTTTAGTATGCATTGACAACCAGGTAAGTCTATACTGTATCGGCTTACAGAGTAATAGTAATAAAATTAAATAGAAAGCATTTATTGCAATTCTAATACCGTCCACCTTAGTATTTTCACTTCCAGGCAAATGATAGCCTTATATTGTTTTGATTGTTTGGCGGCGCTAATATTCTTTGCTTTTAAATTTGTCGCTTGTCCTTTTTATGTCAGTACAATGAAAACGTAATTTAATGAATAAATGTCATAAGGGCGTATACATATGTGCTATTCTGTTTGAAATGTACATATTACGATTCAAATCTACGTGTTTAAAACAAAAAATTCAAACAATTCTACCTGCACAACGAAAGGTAATCTTTGATATTTTACCTGCTAAAATTCAACTTGAAAATCAAATTTTTATGATCGAATGTTACACTTTCAAGTTTTGAGTTTGTCACTACAATCTTGAAAATACATGTAAAATCATCATCTTCAGAAAAAACTGTTTACTATGTTTTATTAGTGTTTTCAATAGTATACGATCTCAGCATATTTCACATTGTCTATAACAATATTTTAAAATTAGTCGAAACAAGATTTTTAATATAATGCTACATACAGTTAGCAATTCCCAAGTTTTTGCAATATAATTATTAGTTATAGCGTTTTATTTCGAAAAATTTTTATCGTGTTGATCAATCAAATTACAGGGGGTAGATCAAGTTGCGCTCTAAATTTTAAACGGCGGGATTGTGAAACAATACTAAATTGGATCTAGGTCATTGTTATAAGAATTATTCATATTTGAATGTTTCAAAATTGTGCTCAAAATAGAGCCAAAGTTTCATAAAGTAGTCAGTCTAACGATAAGTTCCTCATTTCAAAATCAGATTGCTACAAGAACAATTAATTTATTTTGCGACATTAACGAAGCAAGAACTTTAATATATATGATTGTCTTTTTTAAGCAACTTTTGTAATTTTTTTTCGTATCCCATTGTGCGTAATTATTTAATTTTTGTTTTCCAATTTTTAGTTTTTAAGTTCTGTATGTAGTTTCCGATTTATTTTTAAAAACGATTTAATAAAATAAATATTTTGTAGGGGACCTGCTATTGACATAAGAATGGAAAATGGCGCCCATTCGAAAGTATTTATATTGTGGATAGCTTGGACGCCGTTTAAAATGTACCTCGGTTAAGATTTGTTACAGTGAATCGTAATTTAACTACCATTGCATTGGGTGTACCTGCAATAAGTTGAAGCGAGTATAAATATATTACGACACTGCAGTTACAGAATGTTGTAATGTGGGTGTTTTGCATCTTCAAAAACATCTAAATCTAAAAGCACAATTTAATTTTTTTGTTAGCCCATGCAAAACTGATATTAGTTTATTTTCATGCTTTATAGCATTTCTAATGTAATACTAAAAATGAATTACTTGATTACTTAAACTTTTAGTTTGCTGCTAACATTAAAAAAAATATTAATATATTGGATTAATTTGTTTTGACAACATTATTATTTATTAGCTACATGTATTTTTTCGTCGATAATAAGCTATTTAATACATTACAAACTTTGTGCAATTTAATTTTAAAAAATTTGATAAGTCAGTGTAGCATAAAGTTATAGGCAGGTACTATTAATTTTAAAATTAAATAGCAATGATTTCGGACAGCTTATAATTTATTTATTTATTTTTTGAATGATTCACATCGGTCGGGTAAAACAGAAATAAGAAAAAATGAATAAAAGGAATTTAAAAAGAACGATATACGTACGAGAAAAAATGCAGACTTTCGTTAGAAAGCCGGCAGTATAGACAGATTAAAAATTAGGACCAAATTTGCAAGACCTTTAGGTACTAGTGCGCTTGTTTAGTATACTGTGTGGGATTCCTGCCTTTTCCTATTAAATAAATATTTTTATAAAATTAGCTTTATGACAACTAACTGCTAACTTTTCTATTTATATAATTTTGTACAACACGTTTCTAAAACTGACAATATATTTTTCTACTTCGTGTACACATCTCATGCCTGTCTCTGTTAAAATTTAGACCTAAATAATTAAAGATCGGACGGACGGACGGTCAGACAGACGGACATTACCAATATAAAAAATGCTAAAGCTCAGCATCTATCTACAAATTGTAAAAATTATATTTTAATGCAGTTAAAAGGAAGCGTTTTTTTGCGTGCACTGCAGCTACAAAATTAAAATGTAGTAGGATTTGCCCTAATTGTGATGAAGTTATTTTTTACAAAACTTCAAGTACCTGTGCCTTTGTTCGCAGCTGACGCACAGAAAAGGACAAGCTATTGCTTTAAGTTTCTTCTAACCGTTTATGTGCACACAAATACCTAATGTCAGAAATCATATGAGTTGCAGAAGTACATCAATTAGTTGATCTAGAAGTCACCAAAAGTAATGTGATTTCACCTTAACCAGTTTAGTACTTCAAGCAAAATTTTATCTATAAATTAATTTTATTGATGAAATATTTAAAAATATAAAGTTTGCTGCATGTTTTTAATTAATTTAATACAAACTAGTTCTGAAATAGTTTTATTGAATGAAATTAAATTCAACTGTTGCGAGCGCTATATTTGTTGTTTTTTAAAATTATTTATTAATGCAGAAAATATTACTTGTAGTCATATGACCTAAGCAGAATTTTAAAAATTTGAAGATTAATTTTGAGTACAAGCAAGTTCTGTAAATTGAAAAACGTTAAGATAGCTTGAATATAGCTTTACTTTAAATGCTTTTATAATTTTACAATTGAATACTTGCAGAAACGTTAATGCCACAAATTTGGTACAATATGTTAAAAATGTTAAAATATTCAAAATGGACCAATAATTTCAACGAATTCTAAATTAGGTTTTTTTCATTGCTTTAAGACTTTTTAAGCTTTCAATAGTAAATTTTAACCTTCAAAATCTGAAAAAAGAATTTGCTACGATAACAAATGTGTTGATTGCTGAATCCGGTTTCAGTCTACACATATATCATCCAAAGTACATACCCACATCAGCTCTGGCATCAAGTACATTATAAGTCAAAAATATGTATCAAATGGCGTTGAGACATTATGCACAACTCATTTTTTTTAAATATGTATTACAAGGCATGACATAAAGAAACCCCGAAAACACCAACTATTAAAAAGCCTTGAAATAAATGATGGAATACCTATAAATATTAATTTCTAATAGCTTAATTTTTTTAAATTGACAGAAATCAGACGAGAGCATCATCCGCACAATGGCAACGCAGTACGCGGCAGAGCTCGCCTCCACACTTACCTTAACGCCGAGCTCGAACTCTGCCTGCTCCAGCTCCACGTCCACCTCCTCCAACTCCTCCTGCGTCTCTGCTCCGCTCTCCCATCAGTCAGCCTCCTCAGCCGCCTCATCCTCAGGCGCCTCTTCAAACTCCTCCAGATCCTGTTCCATCTCCGGGCAAATCATCTCCGCGTCCACCCCCACCCCCGCTGACCTCCACTACCAACAAGTTTATCACCAACTCCGCGAATTATGGCTCGAAGAAAAAATGAAATTATTCCCTGTCATACAGCAGACGCAGCATCTCCAAAATTATTCCCTTGACTCACCCGGCTCCGTCTCCGTCAATTCTAAATCACTTGGCTGTACTTGTGGGCCGGCTCCGGGCCAATCCCAAGGCCAAGGAATATTGAATTTTAAAAATACAAATGCCCCTCACATTCCATCGCCACTTGGACTCGGACTCGGATTTCCATTTAAATCATCGTCATGCTCTTCAACGCCCGCTGTGACAACACCAACTGGATTTGGTCCTGGTCCTAGTCATAATCCAAACGGCACCAGGACCGGTAGTCCAGCAGGTTTACTATTTCATGGGGATGGTAACTTTAGCAGTTGTGAGACTGGGGCTAAAATATCATCGGCTGGCGGTGGCCCTGCTTCTCAGATTAACAATGAAGGCTCGAATTCCGATTTGAATAGTAAATCCTCCGCTGGGTGCAAATCACCGGAAAGGTCCGTGGGCGAACATCAGCATCAGTATCTGCAACATGTGATAATTTCAAACAGTTCCTTTGGACAACAGCAGTCTCATAATTTCACGTCCGAGTCCAATTCAAAAAACAAATCAAGTCAGTCAAATAATTCGATTAGCAGTAATAATTGTGAAGGCGGGAATGGAGCAGCGTGTGCGACGGCCAATGACACTTCCACTACTAAGCAAACTTATAAGCCTGGGATTTACTTGGTGAGTAAAAGGATTTAGTGCTTTAGTTATGTACACGTTTTGAGAAAAGAGTCACAAAAGCCTAATTTGAATTTAATTTAAGCAAAATTAAAGTGTCAAAAATCATAATTACTTATTTAAGTATGTTAAAAGTGCAAAATGTTCCATTTACATATTCTTAAAAAAAGCAAAATTTTCTATGTACAAGTTTTAAAAAAGAGCAAACAGTTCCATATACAAATTTTTAAAAATTTCCTAAACACTCTATTTACATGTTTTTAAAAGTGCAAATTCTTCTGCTTACATGCATTTATAATCATGGCATTTTAACTGTTTACAGAAACAACGTAATAAACTAGCTAAAAATCGTTGGCTAGTTTTGATTCTTCACTCACGATACGTTCGGTGAAGAGAATAAATTTAATACACAGAATATAGTTCTATTGTAGTTGTGTGGAATTTGCATGTATGAAGTATGAAGATCATTTGCATTCAACACGACATTATATTGAGAAATTCAGCGAACCAGTAGTCTTCATGATAATTGGATAGCTATGGGCTATGGAAATGGGAAGTTTAGAGTTTAAATATCTTAGTTGTGGACTGGAATGATTTCTGATTTATGGTATTATTTAATTGTAATAGTGACAATAGTTAATTTTGGGAAGTGCATAAGTTCATAACATAACACGTTGTATAGGCCGACGCCAAATGAACTAAATTCAAATAAATAACATTCATACTAGCATAGGACTTCAATAGACGGGATTGTACTGTTGCGTTAAAGAGAGGGTTTTGAGGGTCGAAACTTTTACGTTTTATCTTATTTTAAAATCTTGTATTAGGTATGACTAATATCGTCTAATAATCGTACATATATGTCATTTCAAGGGTAGGACATGATTGGATATTGATGACATTTCATGCTAAAGATATCCATTTACCCAATGGTTAGGCTGATGAAAGGAGCGTGGTATGGTTCTAGAAATGGGGATACTTGGAAGACATCATTTATGGACAGCCCCTAACAAAAGACAATTGTTTTATATTTGTTAGTCGTTAGGTATCTTTGATACTACTAAATCTTGTTATAACTTCTCAAAACCCCGGGTCACCAAGGGGCGATATCATTGGCTAATTGCGATTAATTTTCTAGACGGCTTTAAACTTAAATTTAATCTTTTGATTAGTTTGATCTTTTGAGTTGTCCTAATGCTAATGCTGTGATTAAAATTAAAGCGCAGACTTTGAATCGGTACCTTGCATCCAGTAGCAGAACTATTTTGCTTGTCTTCCTAAAACAATATAAAATAGATGGCAATTTCAAAACGTTTGACACGCCTGGCATCAAATTTAATGTGCTAAATTTATTAAACGAATTTTGTCAAATAATTTAAAAAAATCTAATTCACGGAATTGCAGGATTTTATTTATATTCCAATCTTTACAAATATGAACGTGTTGTTGTTAGTAAAGAGCTTTTTTAAATGCAGTTTAAAATCCTTTACTTTTACAGATATTTAAAATACAAAACATTATCAAAACCAGCAAAAATATCAAAATTTTTAAATTATTCTCGAAGCCAATAAGTTCTCCAATAAATAAAGTACCTTAAAAATAAAAACATTCTGCTAGATTATTATAGCCTTTGAATGTTTTACAGAACTCCAGGCAGCTCAAACTTGTAGGTGTTTTCGAATTTTACTAAATATATACATGGGATAAAAATAATAGGCACATTCACACAGCATTGCATTGTAGAGCGTTTTAATCCTTTGAATTTAATGGTATTTTAAGAGGGGCACACAAGAGACAGTTTACCATGGCGTGCAGTAGGACGAAAAGTTTAAATACTATTTTCCGTACTGTGTTGTTTATGAGTGCCTTTGCTTACTGCTACTCGTACTGGTGACGACGTAATTTAGTGCCGGGACTTTTCTGGGTTTCTAATCAAGTTGCATGTTGACTATCAACTTTTGCTCAACTAAATAATATACAAAAATAGTAGGTACCCGACACATGCATCTGGATACACAGAGAGAGTGCCAGGGAGGAAAGAACAAGAGCAAGTGAAGAGACAAGGATAGTAGATTATACAGGTTACGCGGATCTTCTATATAAACTTAGGACTGGAAGGTTTTGGGGAGTGAAGGAAAAACATGACGTATAGTGGATTCTGAATGTTTGGTTTCCCGCTGCAGCAACCATCGAGTGCTGCATGTAAGACTACAATGCTTTGTGGCACGGAAACCAATTAGTCTGACTTTAATTGACGTTTTCTAGTTAATTTCATGAGTTTGTAACCTGTATTAAGCTTTTTTTAAACTCTTATATTAAGAGGATGTTCCCTTAGAAGAATTCCTTATTGATAAAATAGAAAATTGTAATACAGTTTTTATGATAGATGCAATTATTGTAGTGCAGCCATGAGTCACTGAATCATAGTAAAGCAATCCTACGACGTTGGGAATCCGTGTGACGTCACAACGAGGGACCAACTTCCCTCGACTCACACCATACGAATCCGCGGAACCTGTATAATCTACTATCCTTGGTGAAGAGATGCTTTTGGTTTTGGTCTCCCCTCTATGTGTGTGTAATATGACACCTAACACATGTGAGGAGATCCTCTTGCCATAGACACACTAAAACGTCGAGAGAACGACAATCTTCGTGTGGCATGGCAGACACACTACACACAGTAAATGTATCCATATAGTGCTATAAGCATATAAGCCCGGTGAACGGAAGGATCCTATATAACTAAAAGTAGCTATATAAAGACTGCCGTCATGTTTAGTAAGCAGCTGCACTGGATGAATCATACAATCTTCTAGTATATACCTAAGCCAACCAGACG
The DNA here is from genome assembly GCA_949802685.1 of Dicyrtomina minuta. NCBI lineage: Eukaryota > Metazoa > Arthropoda > Collembola > Symphypleona > Dicyrtomidae > Dicyrtomina > Dicyrtomina minuta. The sequence continues at coordinate 119,868,688 of OX461808.1, read as the reverse complement.
GCGCATGACCAGATGGTCCAATTCTTTGCACACCCGGTCTACAGATGTTCTGAACATCTGCCGGCGGTTGCTTTGAAGTGGCAGATGGTTTCGTGGGAAAATTCCTTCTCACTCACAAACGTTTGTCAGCTGCACACCAGCGTTGCACGTGCACCTATGTTTACATTAGGCATACATATTAACAGGATGCCACAAAGTGTCTTACTTGACAGAATCCAATTAAAATAAGCTAAAAATAGAACTTGGAGCTGACTCATTGAAACATAAGCCAAAACAGGTGGCTGGGTGGAAACGTTCCCAGAACGTTTCCAACCTCGCCCATTACACATACATACGTCTCCGGACGGGTATAAAAGGGGCTTTTGCCACACTAGCCAAGTCAGTAGTTCCTGAAACGTTGAGCAGTAAAGACCTCAAGAAGACCTAGTGCAGTGCTCTTTCTCTTTAAGTCTTGGTGCGTCAGTCAGACTCATGGTCTTTAGATAGAAAGCTATCTGAGTACGCAGTGAGTCTGATAGTCACACACCTGCAAAGACTTGTACAGTGAACTCCTTCTCTCTGAGAAGAGTCTCTAGCCTTTGGGCAGAAGGGACTATTGAGTAAACATCCTGTACCTATTTTTTCTAACATAGTAACTTCTTGGTCTCCTTGGCATGGTTCAGGCTGAGGGTACGCAGAGTTGTTATTATCTAAGTGTGAACCTCTTTGCGAAAGAATATTGCTCCTGATACACTCACACATTGCTCACTCAGCAATTCACTCACCAACATTTCACTTAACTATATACCATATTTCTGTCTCACCCTAGTAAGGGACTGACTCGAATAGCCCCAAGTACAGCATTACCTCATTGTTGTATTCCAAGATAACCAGAGAAGGTATGGTCAATCTTACGTTATATAAATAGTATTAGTTAACTTAGTATCACCAAACAGTAAGTTTAGGCAAATTAATATTAAATAAATATTAGATTAATTTTGTGTTTATTGTGTGTTGATTTACTTATTGATGTATAAAGAGACCTGGTGCCTACGGACCAGCTCACTAAAAACAAACCCGTGTTATTTGAGTAGCTTATTGAGTTCACTTTACCTCTTTACGGAGAGTGTCCTCACAGACCCTCTCTAACAATTGTGCATAACCTCACATAAATATTAGCAATATTTCTTGGAAGTAACATGCAGTCCATTAAAAACGTAATAAATATATATCCTACAATCCTACAGGCAGACAGGGATACGAAGGTACGATCCCAAATCTCTGTCCCGGCTCATTCCGATTTCAAAATCCAAACTTTTGTATATTTAGTGATCGTCTACAAATGATGTAATCGGTGTCTTTTGGGTGAGTGGGTCTATAGTCGGGTATTAGTGACGAAAGATACATAGCATAGCCGCTTTCAAAAAGTTAAAGTGATTACATGGGGATAACTGATTTCTACTTTCTACAAAAGTGTGCGACCTGGTTGACATCATTTACGGACCATCCCACAGAATGGCCAATATGGCCAATATACAGAGCACAATGCTAACGCGAGTGGGAAGAGACTATATATAGTCGTTAACGTGATGTGATATTGTGAGATTTTGCTAATGGGCAGAATGGAGAGCGGAGGATTGTGCAATGTACATTAAACACTGTTGGTTTGACTGCACTGATATTCGGTGTTATTTTTTTGTACGCTATGTGTTTATAGGATTTCTTGTTGGAAAATAAGGCCATATATTCCATTTTATTTATTCTAATCCCACGTCTGCCTGTCATCGGATCAGCCTTTCTTTTTATTAATGTTCTTATAATTTCTTTGGGATTAAAACTAAAACGAAAGAGCGTAGTACAGTAGTTGGCGTAGTCAGTAGTTGTTCTGTGAATGCATTTATATAGTGTGAGCTCTTTAGGATATAGCATTTATTTTCATAGGTGAAGAATAAATATTGAAAAATTCATTTTAGGGGTTGAATAAAATTATAAATATTTTAAACAATTTGAAAACTAAATTTTGCATATTCAAAATGGCATATATTGTAAAATTTACAAATTAAAGTACATAAAAGTAGCTGAATTTGTATTTACACAAATTTTTAAAACTTAAAATAATGAATTTTTAATCGAGCTCAAACATGTGGATTTACCTATGTCGTCAGACAATTTTAAATAGCAGATTAAGCAATTTAAACAAATTAATAATTAAAGTTGTAGGAATGCGTACTTTGCGAAACAATGCCTTTACTGATACTAATATTGTCATTAGGAATGGTTTAAAACGTGTGTTTCACTAAATTTGCCTAAAATAGGTTTTAAAAAAAAAGTATAGAAAATAAAATATGTAGGTAGCCTGATTTGATTCTTCAACGATAATGAATAAGCTTGTTTTGTGTGTAAATGGTACTTTAAATACAGGGCTACATCTTGATAATAATTTTTATATGTAATGCAGCCATCAAGTTGTCTCTTGGAAAACGATGACATTTACGATTATGCTCCACTGGTTCGATTTAGTCCTGAGCGGGTTATCAACAATAATTTAAATTCCAATACAAGTCAAAATCTCTACTCGCCTTCTAAAAGGTAATTATAATCTTTTACCTTTTTAAAATTTTACTACCGATATTTCAAAATCTCATGCATTTTTCTACTTTTAACATGTCCATTACCTTATGATTTGTACACCATGAAACATTTCTGAAATTAAATTACGGAACGGAAAAACAGGGAGATCTTCATTTAATTTAACAATCATGGGCTAACAGGTCTCTTGCAACATAGCACAGGTGAATTTTGTAAATGTACAGGGCAACAAAACCAGTATTTCTTGAAACGGCCATCATGATATTTATCGGCTGCATCAAGTATTTTGAAATGGCGTCGAAACTATATACTTAAAATTAGAATCACAAACCTAACTAACGAAAAGAATATTGTTAGGAACGCAGGAAAAACTATGCTGACTCAAGCACAAGTAGAGTTGTTTTGAATCCAACTTGTTTTAGTGGATTTTTGTAACAAAATAATCATAACTACTTTGATTAAAAAATTCAGAGGAAAAGAAAGTTACACGTTTTCAAATACACGATTATATAAAGCAAAATTTGTTTCTACATTTAGACTTCGCCGCAAGCAGAACTTTTGCCAGAAGGTTGATGTTTGTGTATTGAAAGGCGAAACTGCCTAGTTTTATGATTATTATTTTGCAACTGCAGTTACCAATTGAACTGCAGCAGACTTGGCAGCATTCACAGAAAATTATGTTTGAACGGCGTTTAGTTAGGGATTATTACAATTCACAGGCTTTCAATTGTCAACTTATGTTTAGAAAGGCAACCTTGAATTTGAGTGAACGCACAAATTCACTTTTTTAAAATTGTGAATTGGTCTCCAAGGTAATTTAGAAGCAGTACTTTCAGAGTTAAACAAACTAGAACAAAATTTTATCAAAAATTGAATTTTAATCTAAACGTATTATCAACTTTAATTTTTTTTAAGTTAAGGATCAAGTAATAGTTTATTTCAAATAGTCTTACTTATGACATATGCATATTCTAACTGTACACAAGTTTCGAACCAAGGTTTAATATTTAATTGCTGATAGTTAAAAAAAATAGTCGTTTTTAAACTTTGCACACCCAGAACTTACAATCTATAAACAACGTGACGTATCATTTTATTTTATGCTTATAAACAGCGTACTGCACTTGCTAAAGTAGTCTCATGACCATAGATTTAAACAAAAATTCTGTACAACAAAAGCAACGAAGTTCAAAATCAAACGCTAAAATAAGCATTACGAAGCTGGCTACAATTACGTGCACCTACTTGTGCCTCGAATTTTTTTAAATGAAGAATTCAAAATTAATTTTATATTATTCAAACATTAAAAAACTCTATTGTTTTGTTGGTTCTCTTAAGCTTTATTTATTTCATATTAAATTTGAATACAGATTTTTTTAATTAAATTAGTAAGTAAGTGCTTTATTGTCATATTTCACACAGCGAATAATTACACTGATTTTAGGGAACAGACACTAGCTAAAAAACAAATTACGTAGGTGAAGGACACTTTTCTTTTACTCAATTGTTTTCTTATAACGACACACAGTTGATCAATCGTTAAGTCGAATGGGACGCTTCATAAAGAAAAATATTTTTAAATGGCTTCGAAACTAATTTACAAAAAAAGTTTAAAATATTTAAAAATGGCAAGAATAATCATGTCAATTCAGGTAAATGGAAAAATAGTTGTTACAGCACTTGATTGTTTTAGCAGTGTTTTTCTAATTTGCGATTGAACGTACTTTCACTTTAGTGAAAGTTATAATAATAAGTTTTTAGTAGGACACTGATCTTGGGTGTGCAGTGCATCATAATAGTAATTGTTACAGCTACTGGTAACTGGTACTGGTGAATGGGGCACGGCACCAGAGGAACATGAATAATATGCAGGGTACTGCACTGCAAAGTTTACGTTTACGACGAAATAGGCAGTGTATTAGATATTGCTTTATGGTATTTCAATGTCAACGCTCCTTGTACCGTTACCGTTTTAGTGGCGGTAGTTTATGTAAAAATTTTAAAGGAAGCTTCGCCTGGACCATAAATTTGTCACGCTCTGAAATACAATGTCCGAGTGTGGACACTTATTTATTTGTCGTATTTTCACTCTGCCGCTGTTTCAGTTGACCTTCGCAGTATACTACTTAAGGTCTACCATAAATTCTAATCCTCTCTAATATTCTTTTACGATTTCGAATGTCATGATTGAAGAAGCAAAAGGGTCCATTTTCAATTCAAGCTGAAATTAAAAATCAAAATGAGCTTTTTTCAAATGAATTAAATAGTGTAGTTAGTTAAAATTTCAATTTCAATTTAGAGTTTTTAAAAAGTGCAAAACAATTTATTTTATGTTTTTAAATGTGCTAAATGTTCTAGTTGCATATACGTTAATCTATATTTTATTTCTTTTTTTATAAATTGTGTAATTTGTTTTAGGCAAAACATGTAAATGGGCCATTTTGATTCTCTATTCAAGATGTGTATATTACATGACAGATACATAGGCTTATGCTATGCCGTACTGTACTCGTACAATCTCTGTCGTATGTTAGGAATCGTTAATAAATGATGTCATCGATAGGGCGGGGGCGAGTGTGTCTTGGCACCTATGACAAGCCATGGCAAAGATAGCCGTTTATGTAATGTAAAAGCGATTATAGCAGAGTGGGTGGGTACTAAAAGAGTGATAAGTTTGGTGACATCATTTATGGGTCATCCATTAAAATAAAATTATACTGGTGTGCGAAATATTATTTCGTAAGATTTGTTGTTCTGTTTGTATTACTCGTTTATTGTTACTAGTTGTATTGGCGTGGGAGTGGCAGTTATACCAGAACATTGTCATATGCTGTACGTGTTGTATACGTGTCCCTTTCATTTTCAGGCTTTCGTGTAAAAAAAAGTTTAAACTCAAATAATGGAACTTTTACTGAAAGCCTCCCTCCCCCCCCCCCCTTCCTAAAGTCCGCTGCCGTTACCACTACTGTTTTTTCACACTTTTGGTTTCGGAATAAAATTTATTTAAAACCTGTACATTGTATAATATCGTGAGTGAAGAATCAAAATAGTTTAATTATATCAAATTTATGTTAGAATTAAAATGAGTTAGTTGTCAAAAAAGACCAAACTGAACTGAAGGAGATATAATGCCATGCATAAAAGTTTAGTTATTAGTTTTTAAAAAACTCAAACTGACCTAATTGACAGCTTTCTGAAAAGTGCGAAACATTATATATTTTTATGTTTTTGAAGGCACAAAATATTGTATTTACAGGTTTTTTAACCTGGCAAAATATTCAACATACATTTTTTTGAAAGGTGCGAAATATTCTATTCACACGAGCTATGAGGCATATAATACGCATTACATACTTGATCTTGATAAATAAAAATGTTGCTAGGGGCATTTAGATTTCATTTAAAAATTGAGTAGTAAGTTTGATTTTTCACTGACGGTGTGTTACCCTTCGCAAGTCTATTATACAAACGATATTACCGTAAATATCCAAACAATGCCCTGAATTCGTTAAACAGGCCCATTACACATATTATATGATATTCTACGCAATATTCCTAATGCGTTTTCAATCAGGGAGAAAACCCTTTAAAATAATTGGAGCGGGGCTTCTATTCGGATATATGTGGTAACGGTAACGGTATTTGTACTTTTATTATTACCAAGACTGGGACTGAGAAACTGTATTATGTTACTACATGTAGGACATAGTAAGAAAATAGGAGCGCGAATGAATTGGAATGAAATGTACCGACCTGTCATCGTATTTTGTGGGTCGTTAGTCTTTTTCTTCATTTATTCCATTTTTTAAAGGACCTATACAATTTTGTATGTGACCAAATGGGAAAATGAAATTTAGAGGATTCCCATCTACGGACAGGCGAGGTAGTAAGAGAGGCGAGGTAGTAAGAGAGGCAAGGTAGTCCAGAGGTCTAAGGGCCGAGGTTCTCTTCTGATGGTGGTGGGTTCAATTCCTACTCGGGAGTCTATCGTGAGGTAGATTATCCTTAAACACCCGCCTCTCCTCTAGTGTGGTGACTACGATCTTTAAAGCTTACTTGGCTCTGTGTTAGTACGGGGTAAGCTTGCCACACCTGTCTGTTCCTGGAAATCAGCGATTACGCTGAGGAGCTTGACAATAAAGCCATTACATTAAATTACAGCAATTATAATGCTCACTGTATAATTTCAAATTTTCTACATCCATTTCTCACTGCACAGAAATTGCAATTTTCAATGCAAATAAAAACACACTCATCAGATCTGCGTCGAATTTATTTTAAAAACAACATACGTTTTTGAAGTACCATGTGTTTTAATAGACTATTTCTATATTGTAGAAATAAATCATGTTTGATTTACTATAATGTTGGAATGAATGATTTAGAAACTGACCATGTAAAAACAATGAAATTGTGCTTACAAAATGTAATCTATAAATTACATTGCCAAAACATGCACTTCCTAATAGGGATGTAAGTAGTTCAATAAATAGTCTCTTTGTCGTCTGACCTAATTCCTACCTATCTACATAATTTAGCAACCTTTGGCAATTCTCAACCGAATTAGACATGCGATATGTCATTTTGAAGCTCGTAAAAAATAAAAAATATAAAATTCTTTGAAAATTTAAAATTATTTAATTTACTATTTGTTTTAATTATACTTAACTTTAAATCTGCAATATTAAATTAAAGCTTTGATAATTTGGCGTCAATCATAATACATATTATTCTACTCTTGATTGCCGTCATTTCGATCTATCACTTGTCCATAGTTGCAGAGAGTTACCGGTCGAAATTTGACATTTTAGGTTTGGCGGGAAATTCAAATTTTCATTATTCCCCTATTCCTACCTATCTACATGATTTGATTGACTTTTGAGTTACTCAACAGAATAACATATACAATACATCATTTTAAAAACTAAAACATGCCTTTAAAATTGAAAATTAGTACATCTATTTTTTAATTGCAATTAAATTTAAATTTGCAATTTTAAAATTTAACTTTAAAAATTTTGCGTCAATGTTAACTAACGTTAATGTTACCTGAATTTAAAGTATTTTTTGTTTGAAGTTTACGTGGGAAAAATTTATACAAGATTTAATGGCACATTCAACTAAATCAAACTGCTTAATATTGCTGTTAAGGCTGCCATTAAACAAGGGCTTTAGCCCTTGTTTAATATCTGTAAATATATTGCAGATTACAATTACTATACCTATACCCGGTATTATTTACAAAATAAAATTTAAAAGGTTCGTTTAAATATTACGTTAGTAACAACTGTAAGAATCTGATGTGTTAAAAATAAGCTCCTTTGAAAAATAGTGCCCAGCCAGCCGCCTAAAGGTAATTCGTATTTTATGTAACTAATTAAAAAATTGATGTTCTAAATACATTAAAAATTACACTGTGGACATTTCTTTGAATTAAATTAAAGCTTAAAAAGTTGTTTGCAGGAAACTATTTAAAATAAAACTAGTGCTGTTCTTTAATGATTGAAAATAAATCAAACGGGTTTCTTTAGGGTCAATTTAAAATTATTTTAAAATTCTTTGAGATGCATTTATTGAAATTAATTACACATTCTCCCATTTTAACTAGTTACTCAAGTTTTAGCACTAGAATTTAAAAAACGGTTCATAAACACAGTCAAATGCAATTTGCAAAACTTACAAAAGAAAAGCCATATTTCGCGAATTTACACAAACTGAACAAGTTAAGTTTAAAAATCCCCATCGTAAAAACTCAAATATGTCAAATTTTGGCAAAGTTGGTTTTACAAATTTAAACTACAAAGAAAGATAAATGTAAAAAAAAGAGAGAGAAGAAAGTTGATAACGTAAACGTAGTCAATTTTCGTTCTAGTTTAGGTACATATATGATTATTCCTTAAAATCCATGTAACTTTTAAGGCGGGGCTGTACTATATTTCCCACTTACTCATTCAATCAATCCTACTACTACATAAAAACATTGTTGTGTTGTAACTATGTAACAGTAATATTGTGATCATCGTTGACGTAAGCAATGTCGGTCGTTATCACCCAGAAAATATAGGAAATTTTGAGGGAAATGCAAAATATAAATCAAGAAGTTTGCAAGAGAAGAAACAAAATGAAGAAAGTAAAGAAAGTTTTTTATGTGTTTTGTAGAATTGTATTTGTAGAGCGTTACGGTTACTGTTACTGTTGTATTCAAATTTCAATGGTTTCTTTTTTTTGTGTGTACAATGTAACATTCTTCTTCATGCGATTAGATTGCATTAAAATGATCTTCTCAAAGTCTCAAAGGCCATTAGGAAGCACTATCAGCATAGTTAAAGTTCCTGCCGCACGCTCTAAAAACACACACAGCTACGACTGATTTCCTGGTAAAAGAGAAGTTTTAATTTTTTCGTATAGTATTATGTATCATACCACCGGTCGTGGAACTAAACCCAAAAACGAATCCGAATCCAAATATGAATCCGATCCGGATTGAAAGAAAAACCTGTTTTGAAAGTAACATATTGTCTTGTCAGTAAGTAAGGAGATTACAAGTGATATTTTTTTTTGTATTAGGTAGGATTACAGGGTATTATTATTATTATTATTTTTATTACTTCTTTATTGTGCATTTAATCAGGCATTGCCCATGATACACATAAGTAATTAATAAGTATTATAATGTACACTTAATTTTTAACATTTTTTGACAAAATTTAAAGAAATTACATACACAGTCAATCGATTGATAGCTGAGGAATGAAGCAAAACCTTTTCGGTCTAGAGAATGTAAATTATAGATACCCAAAAAAATTTCTCTGTGTGTAAAGGATTACAGGGTATGAACATAGCATACGTTTTACACCTGTGTTTAAAATTTAAAATTTTTAATTTATTGCTGTGCAATTAATTATGATTTTCTTTTAGAATGTTTTCCAATTTTGTTGTTAAAATAGGGAATTAAAACACTATAAATGTAAGTAATCATTGAACAGATCACCATTGTCAACAAATTCCTTCAACGACATATACTTGGACTAACGTAGTAATAAAACCAAACGTCGTCGATATTATTCAATAATACATACTTGAAAGTTTACAGGTTATATGATTGGCCATGTCAACATTGTGTGCATATTGCAATCTATTCAAATTACCCAGAAGCAAATCTTGGAAACAAAAATTTAAAACCGTTTAAAAATTGATATTTTTAAATAGTTCAAACGTTTTTAACAATGCCAAAAACTTTTTTATATGTTAAAAACAATTAAGTTTTGGTACTAGACATACTAAATATAAAATAAAAGCAATGGATAAAGTATACAAAGGTATGGGTCGGACTAAAAGCAAAGCATTGGATTAACCTAGCACTAGAGTTGACATTAGTTTACATAACTACGTAAAGTATCAGTGAATTAGATTACTGGGATAATAATAATGTTCACACAGGACCAGAACGTGTAAACAGTGTGTAAGTGCTAATATTGCAAAGATGATACATTTTACCTGTATTACACTATAAATGCATATACATATACATTAGAATTTTTGTTAAAACATAATTACTTGTGTTTTACCTACAGCTAGACGGGGATATGTAAATAATCGTAACAAGTTTTCAAAACTTTTTGAAAACTTTTCATCATTTCAAAAATTGACAGTTTTTGTTTCGCAACTTTTTAAAAATCGAAATTTAAATATTTGTCATCATTTTAAAATTTTACATTAGAATATTTGTTTTTGCAACTTTTTAAAAGTTGCAACTTAAATATTATATTTTTGATACGTTTATAAAAACTGCACTTTAAATATTACACTTTTGAAAACAAAAAATTCAAACATATTTTGTTTCTGACTTTAAATTTAACTGTTTGACACCTCTTTTAAAAGTCCAATTTAAATATTCGACACCTTTTAAACATTTCAAATTATATAATGTAATGCGGGGCAAATCCCTATTTTGGTATGAATTTCATCACTGTTGAATGTAGGTTTTGTTGTAATGATGACTGCGCACATTGTAGGCAAAGCGCCAAAGTGGATTTATGTAAAAGTTGAGCCACGGGTGGAGTGGACTTTGGATGCAGTGGGATTTGGCTTCGTGCGAGATAAAATTTGGGCTTTAGCTTCATATCAAGCGAGGATTTAGCTGGAGTAGGCCAGCCTTGGACCACTTCGGCCGCAGTCCACTTTAGCCGTGGTCCACTTTACCCAAATTTTATCTCGCACGAAGCCAAATCCCACTGCATCCAAAGTCCACTCCACCCGTGGCTCAACTTTTACATAAATCCACTTTGGCGCTTTGCCCACAATGTGCGCAGTCATCATTACGACAAAACCTACATTCAACAGTGATCAAATTCATACCAAAATAGGGATTTACCCCGCATTACATTATATTCGTTCACTTTTTAAAACCTTAAACTTAAATATTTTGCAGAAATATGTAGATGGTAGATGATTTGCCACTTTTTAAATAACTGCATTTTAAATAATTCATTGTTTGCCAGGAAACTTATTACATTTTTGAAAACCTCACTGTATTTTGAAATTTCCTTTTTCACACTAGCAACAAGACATTTAAAAACCAAAGCACCAGTTTGTAAAAATATATAGACACCCAAATTGCAGCAAATTTGGAGTTACTATTTCCGCGCCCTGTCACTACAAGAAATTCGTTCCATATCTCAATGCAAGTCGTACATACTACATACACAGCGTGTTGGTTTAATTCAGAGTAAAAGAAAAGACAGCTTGTAATACTCAGCAAAGTGTCAGCCTTCCATACGTCATATATTTGCATGCTAAATACATGTTTATCATAGTGCAAAAGAGAACCACCGATACGCGGGTTTCCTTCTTTTTCTCACAAATTCTGAAACGCTCTTGAAAAAAAACTGATTGATCCTCATATTTAGTGATCAGGATCAAACACGTTTTTCTGTGCGCTTTCTTTTCTTTCATTCTTTGTGTAGCTTCAATGCGTCTTATAGTCTTATAGCCTTCTACTCTTTGTACTGTATAGTTCCTATTTTTATTCAGACCACTGGACTTGTTTTAGATTCAGCTGTAGTTTCCTAATATGTAGATAGGTACATCACGCCGTACGCATGCATAAACCATCAGCTACTACAACACGTTGACAAGTATGTAAATACTTCATATGCAAATTTCCATTTTTTATCAAGCTCCTTTGTTGCTTTCTTTACAGATGTTTTGTGGGGCAGAAAGGAGGACTCTCATCTCCGAGAAACTCCAACGGAAATGATGGAAATAATAGAAATGGCATCGCCACGATACGCGGCTCATCAAAATCCTCTTACGCTTTGACAACGGATCATCGGGAAACACGGAATAGTAGCAACAATAATAGCAATAGTATATATGACTCTGGTGGGAACAATAGCAACTACGCTCATCTGTGTCCTGGATCTGCTGGATCAGGTACTTCTTTTTTCAATTTAGACTTTCCTTAGCATTAGTTTCAATATTTATATTATCAATTGCTCCATTACTACGTTATAAGTTGTAATATTATTATTGCTTATATTCATATAAAATAAAATCATTAGTAAAAATTATTATTACATATGGAGGCCTGTGGAACCGTCCATATATTACCTTAGCCAAGAATATTAAAGAGGAATAGAGGGTTGGTTTGCAGCAAGGATGAAAATATAGTTTTTATACTTTTATAAAATACCAAAGTCCTTTAGGAAAAGTAGGAAGAATTCCCATTGAAAAGAAAACCTCCATCTAATTAATCTCTGAGCATTAAGTAAACCTTTTTTATCCCGTGGCTTATTTGACCCTAACTTCCACAAATAACTTTTGATTCCCCTCTTAAGTCATCCTTGAATTCTGAAAGCTAATGGAAAAATTGGAAGGTAAACCTGAATTTAACGATCCAATGAACTGAAATGTAATGGGAAATAAAGCTTTATTTACTCACTCAGTCAGTGTCCACATGGAGTATCAGCATCGGAAGAATCATTTCTCATAAAATTGATATCGTGATTTTATGCTGTGACCTAAATGGGCTTCACCTGGATGATCTCTCACCTTACTTGTTAGATCCGCTAACGAATGATATTTTTTCAATCAGCTGTGTACACATTTTGGAGTTTTTCTATTCACAAAATTGTGATACTGAATCTCGATTCGTTGTATCAATAGTATTGCCCTGTCTAAATAATTGCGTGAAATACACATTTATAAACTTGAATAAAAAGTAAATCAGTCCTACGCCGATTGTGTTTTTGCTACAGATGATGCTGAGTAATTGTGCTAGATGGTAAGGCACTTTGTGTTTGTCGCTTTGGAAAGTTGGGTTCGGCCGCAGTTCGAAGTGGCCGTTTTTGTAGTGTGTTGTTTCGTTGAACTTTTTTCGAAGTTGACAGCATTCGTTGTCAAGCTGGATTTGTAGTTGGCATTATTCGTTGTAACAATTTTTTGCTCTTTGGAGACAGTGGTGGCCCTTAGAAGGGCCGTTGGTTAATGAGGTTAAACTCACGAATTCAAGAATCATGATCAAATATATGTAAAAACATTAGAAATAAATGTGATATAAAATATTTAAAAAATTAAAATATTAACATTCCTGGGTTGCAATTTCATGCAGTGGCAATGGATGCGATAGTTTTGCCTTTTTTGAACGCGTTTTCATCTGTGGAGTCAGTTTTCCTGCTTTTTCCTTGCCGCAAAGCATTTGGTACTGCGTTGCCCGCTTTCTTTTTTGAATTTTTCGCGATGGAGTTGCAAGTAGAATGGATATATGAGTTAATGGCAAGAATGGTGAAGTTGAGATAGGAGTCGATGTCAGCAGCGGTGGGGATGAGATAGGAGTCGATGTCAGCAGCGGTGGGGAGGAGATAGGAGTTGATGTCAGCAGCGGTGGGGATGAGATTGGAGTTAGTATACGCAGTTGTGGTGGACCTGATGTAAAATCTACTGTAGGTGGCGCGGTAGCCAAAATCAAATCCGGTGTGAGGGGTGGTGTAGATGCAGCTGCCTTGGCGGATTTTAATTTTTTGATTCCAAGTAAATTGTATGCGATACCCTTCAAATATCGTTTAATGTCAAGAGGATCCCAGGAAGACACAACTGTAGAAAGCCGCGAGTCCAGGCGTAAATACTTGAATACCGGTGGGGGAGGAACTTCACCTCCAATCCTTCTTTCAATATTTCGGCTAGTTTGAGCTTGATCCATGAACAACGCCTCAATAAGGACAGGAAGTGTAGGATGGCTACGTCCAACAAGCTTGCTGAACCCGTTATTCCATCCCTCCACACTGTTATTAGTTCTTGGCAGTGAGTTTTTTACGCGATCGTAGACATTCCATAATCGAATACTAAAACGGGGACGTCTGTGAACAGTACCAACATACGATTTAAAAAAGTAATCGAAAATAGTACCTAATCCTTTAAACTTCCCGAACGGTATACACTTGCTCATAAACAGATGGTGTTACCTGAAAAGTTCCATCGGCTAACCAAACTTTACATACCGACAAGTACTGTAAATTATTTAAAGTTGAAAATATTAAAATGCGATCAGCATCGCTGGAGTCGTATAGAAGAAAAAGTTCTTTGTTAGGCGTAAATTTCAGATGACTTGGCATGACAATTTCTTCTCTTGTGGTGTAGTGAGGCATTCCTTTTTGATTAGTTCTTCTTATATTGTTCACATATTTTCGCAATGACTTCTCTGTAGGCAGTGCAGGAGCCATGGAAGCTGGACATGATTTCAGAACTTGGCCAACTATTTGCCTCGGTTTTTTGTTGACACTGGATAAGGCCTTCTCTCTTAATTCGGTCAAATATTTAGTCTTCGTGTGCTCAACACATGACGGTATGTGTCCCACATGGTCTTTGGTCACAGTGACAGTCTTATTCAAGTGAAGTATTAGTCGCCCGGGGCAAGCACGACCCTTAATCCGGCGGCACACGTAGTACGAGCTTCCATTGTCTGCTTTTCTTTCAAATGTATATTCAAAACCATTAAACGTACCCACCTCACGACCACGTTTGGTTTTTCCAATAACTTCAAATTTTAATTCGTCAACACTTACATTATTGTCTTCACAATAACCCGATTTTTCGAACTCAAAATCAGATATTTCTAGAGAGGATTCCATTTTACTGTACTGTTGACAAGGAACCTGCTCTGAGACTGAGCTCGACTGAGCTCAACTAGTTCCGCTTGTGCATGTTTGCATGTAATCAGGTTATATGTTAATTACTTACAAAGACAATATGTAAAGAGAGAGATATCAGAGCAGAAAAAAATTGTTACAACGAAAAATGCCAACTACAAATACAGCTTGACAACGAATGCTGTCAACTTCGAAAAAAGTTCAACGAAACAACACACTACAAAAACGGCCACTTCGAACTATGGTCGATCCGGAAAGTTGTGCGTGTTCAAAATACATTAGTGCTAAATGTGATGCTGGAATATATAAATTCACTACGGTCATTTATAGCTGGAAATTAAAAATTAAAGCCCCTTAATACTCACACATTATTAATTACAAATAAGAAACCAAAATTATGATGTGTGCCTATGTGAGCCCATATTCATTATGAATCGTTGCATTTTCGAATTACAAATCTTGCAACTTAATTAAAAAGTATCAAATTGGTAATAAGACTTTGACCTATAACAAGAACGTTATTGATTTTATTTGTAAAGGGTATAGTGCTTCTTCCTTTTTGCTAAGTGATTTAAATTTTTTAGTTTCACGCCGATTATTTAAAATTTTAACAAAATCAAGCTTCGTATTTCAAGAGCTGAACTAGATCATTTATGGCAAAGGAAAAGTGGAATTAACATAGGCCAAGCAAGTTACTAAAAATAAAGTAAAGTAAATTTTTGCTGGTTTACAAACTTTCTGTATCTTGTAATGCTGCAAAATACCAGTGGTTCGACTGTTCGACAGCATACTTTTTCAAACGCCAAATATTTTTCAAAAACATTCATTCTCCTAGTTTTAAACATTAGCATTTAAAGCGTCACAAATTATTATGTTGTTCGTCAATAACAATGTTGTATTTATTTTACTGGTCAAGAAGAACAACATTTAAAATACAAACTTATTACTACCTATCTACATTATCCTATATATGTTGCAAGATAACGTCAACTTACTGCGCTTATATGTATTTACGCATATCGTCTGTAAAGATGTAAAGAACCAAAATGACCCGTTTAAGCTACAATCAAAATGAGCTATATCATACAAGAAATGTGAAAAATATTCGAAGTGTTAATCAGGAGTTTTTGGAAAACGTAAAATGTCCGATGTACATGTGTTTGAAAATTGAAAATTTTCTAATTCCATGTTTTTGAAAAGTTGCAAAATGTTCTAATTCAATGTTTTTGAAAAGGTGCAAAAATGTCTAATTCCATAGGTTTGAAAAGTGGAAAATGTTGTATTTACATGTTTTTGAAAAGTGTAAAATGCTGTATTTACATATTTATGAAAAGTGCAAACTGTTCTATTTAAATGTTATCAAGTAATATTTGAATATTGCTGCAGATAGTTGATATTGTTTTTAGGTAAAAATGGATATGGGTCATTTTGGTTCTTCCAAGACAATATGTACCTTTTACTTTTGTAGCAACATAGTATGTATGTACATTAAATAGGAATCGTATGAGCGTTCTATTAGCCCAGTAAATGGGGTTCTTACGTAACGTCACATAACTTGATATACACTAAAAAATTAAATACGCTTCTTTGCTACATAGCTGTACAGCCTTCAATTTATAAATGTCCATATACCTTTAAAAATAATAATAAACACCATACGATTTTGATTTTAGTAATAATTTCCCAATTTATTTTTTCGTCTTCGTTGGAAGTAAATCTAGCCTTAGGAATCGTCCATATACGACGTCATCGAAAAATTCCCATTTGTTAAGCCCTATGACCCTCAGGTTCTCAGCTTAAGCATTACGTTTATGGCTATCTTTAACATGGGATGTCATTAGTAGTCAAGTAGACCCATTGAACCTACTGATGAGGTCATTTGTGGACGATCCCTAATAGATATTTTCATTTCTAGCAATAAAAGGTAAAATACGTGTGAATCATGTCCGTCTGTTTGTTACTTCGGGTTTGGGTTTGGTGGCCTCGTAATGAGAAGACTTTTCATTATTGCTTGATTTGGAGCTCTAGCACTGCTACTGCCCTACAGTTATTTCTCGAGTAAAAATCAGAAATTAGAAGGACATTAATGGCTAAGTGATTGGCACTAGACTCGTATATATCTCCACTATTCTGATAGGCTATAGTAATGCCGGTAAAAGCTGGTTAAGACAGGAGACGAAGAATGTAGAAGCACGTTTGACGTTCATCTTAAAGCCTTGGGAGAAGCCTGGAGGAAGATAAATTAAAATTGTGGTGGGACCTGACAGACTTTTTCAGTATGAGAGGTGAAGGTGAGGGAGTGGAGTTGAGCGGAAGGCAGTCGGGCGAATGATTACAGCATTTTGTGAATTATTATTATTAAGCAGTCCTCACACACCATCTTACCACTTGAAGTCCCAGTCCCAGTTCGACTCCTACCTTAATTTTTCACTCAGTTTCCCAACGTTATCGCTCTCGTTATGTGGATGTGGATATCATTCCGTCGTCTTTGTCTACCATTTAGAACAATATATTACGTGAGGGTATGGAATCTAGATTGAAATTAACTTCGGCAAAGTAATCATCATGGCCAATTCAATGCTATCTATAGACCTTACATAATTTTATCGAAAGCAAATTCAAGAAATTGAAATCAGCGACCAACAACGATACCGTCACTTACACTTATTTATCAATTTAACGGTACAGCTCCTGCTTTAAGAAAATTTGTACTATAATTTAGCGCTCCTACTAATTTTGTCTATTCAGGACCAGTGGTTGCCATCAGTTTAACTATCAGCTATGTACGCCATTGGCATGCTATACATTATACATGGCGTTAAAATGAAAGTTTTAAAGTAATTTGCGCATCCCTATTTGTTAGCATATAACGCTCGCAATTTTTCGCAAGACAAAACAAATTAAAGGAAGTTAAAAATTCAAACATAATTAGCTCTGTTATTTAATTAAATTTTTAAAACTAGAACACATGTAATGAAAATTCATAATATAGTATTTTGTATACAAGTCCTTAATTCCTTAGTATGGATTAAAATTAGTAATCAGTACTGTTTAAATTATGAAGCAAATATGTAAAAACTTTTTTCATTCAATATTGCTAATTTTGACGCCGCTTTAGATATATTTTGTAGTTTTTATGTTAACTCAACGGCAGTTATCTTTCTTTACCTCACCTTTGACCTTTGGTGCTGTCACGCAGTTAAAAATTAAGCAAATACTTACAGATGTGCCAGGTAGACCAGATTTTGCAGCACAGGCAAACAGCTAGAAAACCTCTAAAAACCGAAATTTCAATATTGTAACCTAATCCCTTATTATATCATTATTTGCTAGGTTGTTTGTTGAATATAGTTGTCTGCGAAATGTGTGACACGTTCTATTTACGTATTTTTTAAAATTGGGACAGTTTCTTTTAACTTGCTTTTCAAAATTTTAAATTATTCTAAATATTTGCTTTTGAATAGTACAAATTTTGCTATTTAATTGGATTGTAAAATTACTAAACGGACTAAATGCGCATGTTTTTAAACAGTGCAAATTATTCAATTCATATAATTTCCAAAATTGCAAAATGTGCACTTTTACATGATTTTGAAATAATTGTGTCTCAATCCTTTTGTAGATAGTGCATTTTAATTTCAGCTAAAAATGGATATGAGTGGTTTTGATTCTTTGCTAACGAAATACAACATAACGTATATATGGTCAATATTTTTGTATGGTATTTACTATAGACACTGCAACGCACTTCCACTTGACTGGCCTGTCTTTCGGAGTGTTATATGTTATTTTTCTGTTTGATTGAAGGTGGAGAGAAGCCTAGTTGCCGAACATTGTCCATCTTGTCAAAATTGAGTCAAAGATTGGGACTCTCTCGACTTTTCCGGACACTCAGAGTCCATGGGAACGGGAATAGTGAGAGCAACGGTAACAGTGCCGGTGCCGGTGCCAGTGCGGGCAACAGCTACGATAACCGAAACATTATTGGAGGACAGGACGGGCATGAGAACGGCAACGGGATGAGTATGACAAGGACTTCAAACCCAAGTTTCTGTGGTAGTAGCAGCAGGATCGGAAGTAGTAGACGGACGAACACTAATGATTTGTGTAGCAATGAAAACTATTCCTGTGGTGGAAAAGGAAACGGGAACGAAGCTCGGGCATTCTACTTCAACGAGTCACATTTAAACTCAGAGCTCAACTCAATTAGTCAACGACTCTACGGCACCAGTTCCTTTAATCAAAATCAGAATCAAAATCAAAAATTTTCTCAAAAAAATACTTTGCCTGATTTAACGGTAATTAACATTTTGTAGCAATATCTTCTACGCAATATCAATCAAGCGACTGACTAAGAGAAGACTTTGAAAAAATGTTTCAATCCAACCCTTGAATTTTTTAAAAATGAAATTTTTAGCGTTATGATAAATGGCGAAAGTTACACAGTACACAGCTTCATTTCGGTGCTGAAATAATGAAACTTATAAAATGAAACATGACAAAAATCTTTTAGTCAGCCGCTAGAGAATTGTTCAAACTATTCATTACGTGAATTATTGTAATTTCAGTTGCTACCAAAATCAATGGGAATTTGCACTAATATTCATGTTCTATGAATCTTGCGACAGTTGATGACTAAAACTGCAAGCTCAGCATAGAACTACGATGGTCATTCCAAAATTGGTAAATTTTGCAGATGGCGTCAATCCTGTGCTTGTACACACTACTGTTTAATATAAATTTTATACTGAATTTGTTGTACACCCTACTAATGTATATAATTATTGTATTCGTTATAAAATTAACTGTAGTAAGGTGTGGCATATATGTATGTATGTATGTATCCTGAAGTGCAATTAAATACGTTTACGTAGTTATCGCTAAGAATAAGTAAACAATGTTGTAATTTATTTGTCAAGTGATTGAATTTTGAATTTTTAAAGTGTGATAACGAAAACCGATTTATGTAGGAAATTTAATAAAACATTTCTTACAATTTAATCACGATTTGGCTTGATGCCGCTTGCTATTTTATTTTAGAAATTTAAGGCGATTACTATTGGACTAATTTAGGTCATATACACGTGCTTAATTTAAGATTACTTTAAGAATAATACCAGTCACGCCAGACGATGGGATACACGAAACAATTTTTCAAAGCACCAATGGATGTCTTTTTTTTAGCCACGCAGGTCGTGTCCCAAACAACACAGGAACAAGAAAAATAAATATCGCCCCTATGAGCAACCCAGCGACAATCAGTGGAACACAGATTCTCATAAGAGACACAATAATGTCGTGGGATACGGAAATTCTTAGAATGAAAAAGGAAATCAAACAACGTTGTTTTTGTTGTTTTTACTAGAATTTCGCGCGGGGTGGAATGCCTTGGGTTAATGGGGATTGATAATGGAAAGTATCCGCTTGTAGCTGCAAATTCGTAGCATTTAACGACGACGAAACTAAGAAAAATTTAACGCCAATGCGGCCATGTAGTTACCAACACATCAAATATTTCATCATCTAGTTGATATTTTTTAATTTAGATAATTTCTGAATTGATGTAAATAAGCGGATGGCTCATGGGATACGCAGAGTTAGGATGCATTAAAAAACAGTATAAAATTTTGATTCTATTAACACTACAAAAAAACATTGTTCCGAATTTTGTTAATACATGAGTGAATGAAGTTTGTAAATTTATAATCAAAGTTGTAAAAATTCTAAAGTTGGTATCAAACAATACGTAAGTTACTTATAATTTATCATTTTTGGTAATATGCGTTTATCATGATTGCTATACATTGTCTCCACAGTAAGAGGAACACGCATTACCTACAGATAGTGATATGCTTACTATGTAAATAATTTCAAATGGGGTCGAAGTAAGATATATTCTTACCTGCAAACGTAATTTACCATTCTTTCGCCATTCTGGACCGAATCATTTTGAAATTTCTGAAAAAAGTTTTGAATTCTTTCTACATTGGAATTCATTACATGGCAGCCTTAGAAGTACCATTAGGCAGTTTGAATTTTACGCCAATTCAAAAGTCTGATGTTTGGAATTTTTTTTCGTCATTCTATTAATTAGCTATCTGCAAATATCTGTTAACAACACAAGCTACTTTACGGAATCATCCATAAATGATGCCAATGTCATCGGTAGCGTCAGTGGTTCTAGTTTTTTTTAAATTTCTCGACAAATCCTAAAAGCAAAATTTTAACCAGTTAGCTGAGTAGTTAACTTTTCGATTAGTTTTTCTAACTGTACATTAGATTTTAACTTTAAAAGCTTTTTTTAACGCACATACTTAAGTAAAGTGAAAACTTTCGAAATTTAAAATACCAAAAAATAACTTTTTAGATAATGTTTTAGAGATTACAAAACATTAAATTGTTTGAAAATCGAAAGAAAATATTGTAGCAGCTACAAGTTTGCCACAAAATCAAAAATTCAATTTTTTAATCTTTGGAGGGAAACTGTAAGCGAATCTCTGACCTGCGACAAATTGTATTAGTTAAATGTTTTGGCCCTTCATTGTTAGTTCCGCCATTTAGCAGTTTGTGACATGAGCGCTGGACGCTGGATAAGTGTAGAACTTTTGTAATTCGTAATTTTAAACAGATGGTCAAGACTGGACCTTAAAAAGGAAGACCACCAATTAAAGGAGGGTCCACAACTTTAACAATGATTAAATCTAAAAGCAAGATTCCTAAGGCAATTGTAAACATTTCTAGTGAAATCAAAGTCCACCTATACACAAGAGTTAGCACTCTGGAACAAATATGACACATCAATTTGAACTTGAACCCAAATTACACAGATTACCAGATGACCCTCCGAGGGTAGTCGCATTTCACGTACAAATAATTTGCCCCCACAGGTATATATGTATTCCATATTTCTAGAGTAATCAAATTACACTAAAACATTTAGTAGTTTTTGGCAGGTACCTGTCTATTAATTAAGCTGAAGTTATAAACTAATCAAAAAATTTAAGTAGCGCGGAAAATTGAAAATATTTAATCTTAATTTAACTTTTCTACTTGCCTTTTTTGATTTCGTTTTTCAATTTCAGGCAGAATCGTATTAGTCCATTTTAAAGTGATTAATTGCGCAATTGGCTTTTAAGATTTTTGTATAAAATAGTATACGGATTATTTGGGGACATCCTGTCGGGATGATAGTAGAACAGAGACAATTTAATTCTTTAAAAATACCTTTAGTACCTATATAATTATAGTTCAATAAATTCTAACCACTGAATTTTCCTCCTTTAATAAAATATGTATTCGATCGAAATTAAAATATCTGATATGGGCATACATTTCACTTTTTCAACGGACTACTGCAATATTTATAAAGTATCCAATCGTACTATATGTAATACAAGTCACGCGAGTGATTTTAAGCGGCCTTGAACAAAGATTTGTTTCTCTTTACATGAATACTTAAAGCTACCTTTTTCTATTACGAATGCAATACGATATATAATTTTAGTGCTTATGAAAACATTAAAATATTTTTTGTACAACTTAATTTGAGGCATTCGATAAAAAGTGTATTTGTATATTTTTCAGATACTTCTATATCTGGATGAGCAGTTCACAGATAATCAGATTCAACAAGTCACTTTAGTCACTGCAGCCCATATGATAAATAACCCTAACTTATTTGACTGAAGACTAGGGTAGCCACTCAAAATTTACTATTTTACATTTGGTGGGAATTTTAAAATTTGAATTTTGTAGTTTTGTAATGTTATAAAAGAATTTTTCATTTTGATGATGTACATACATACCTAAGTGATTGGATTTTATTAGACTTATTACTGATTTTCTGAAACGGGTAATCCCGTACAACTATTTATTATAGAAGTCGTCATACAAGTTCCAAAATCAATAACATGCACCGTCACCCTTAAAATTTTATTTAACAAGTGGTCGTTAAAATACAATCTTATTCAAGTTTTTAACACCTGCAGTTTTAAACAAGCAGTTTCTGAGGTCGCTTACGCTCGCATTCTATATTCTATTTAACGTTAAGAAGTGTTTTTTACTATTTGAACGAAAACAAAATTAATTTTCCTTATAATGTACTTAGTCTACTTTGCCAGTTAATCATTTGTAGTTATAATTACGACACCTATATTAATACAACACAATGCTAATTACATAGCTAGGTTTATGGTTGCCCTTTATTGTGACTGCATTCAAACTTTGAAGATATCTTGCCTTCCACAGGATCGCAATCTGCTGCTGAATAGTTTCAAATGATGTTTAGGTAAAGTTAATTCCTATCCTAAAATTTAATTAGAAACTATTTACAATTTAGGTTCATTATGCAAAATAATTTGGGATCAAATGCGCTGCTTTTTCTTTGGGAGCGGCATAATAAAAACATAAGTAACTTTAATCTTAATTATTTTAATTCTAGAATGTTTTTGCTCACTGATTATTTTTATCTACACTTATATACTGTGTGGTTAATTGCAGTTAAATTGACACACTAAAAATGATTGAAATGATTACCGTGCATTGGTTTAAAGACAATTAAAAATTACTTTGGTATTACGCAACTTAATTTCGACCCAGTCTCAAACATGTAACTAAAACTATATAATAAATTTAATAACCACATTACTTACTAGTTAGTTTCTTGAATGTAAATCTTTCAGGTTATCTTTTTTAATACCATGTATAACACTGCTTGGTTTAACTAAAATTGAAACGCTTTGAAGTTTGGAGAAAAGTAATGCACCTATTGTGATAGTAGCGTGAGCAAAGTCTTTTAATATTTTGAAATAGAAGCTTCATAAAATACAGTAAAAGCAGGTTTGTTGTGTCACATAGATTGCAGTAATACCGCTTCGTATTTAGCTAGATTCCTTTTTTAAACCATTTTTGTTATAACTTCTAAAATAAATTTCTTTATGAATATGTGATTTAGGTATTGAACACATACTTATTTTTATATTAATTTCTACAGCGCAACCGTATAAGAATAGTGGAAAAATTAGTTACTAAATTATTCATTGTAATTTATTTTGTTCTCTTAACGTCCATTGATAATTTACTAATAATATAAGATAGTGATGTGCAGCATGTTTACTGTTAAGTTTATTCTATAGTAGTTATTGTTATATAGCATCTTGATACAATAGTATTTCAACGCCAAAGCCATTTCATAAGTTTATAAGTGATACATATACTAATAACAGAGGATTACCAACACAACAACTCCATATGATCTGTATGTATGTTATTGTTATTAAAGGGCATTTCAATATAAATAACAGTCACACATTTCTGAAAGTATGAATAAAAATTCATTGTAAATTTTAAATTTGTAAATTAAGAATCTAGCGTGTACATGGATTTAAATTTGGCATCAAACAATAATTATGTTACTTATAAGTTCTCATATTTGGTATTTCATTGGGATTTAATTATCGTGAATTCTATTGAAAATTAGGAATCTGTTCTTCCCTATGTGTGGATATTGGTGTGATTAAATTTAAACGTCGTCGAAATAAAACTAGTTTTTACCTGTAAATATTATTTACCATTCTTTTGCAATTCTGTCCCGAATCATTTTAAAACTTCTGAGAAAAGTTATGAATTTCTTTAACATTGGAACTTGTTTTAGTTTGAGGTTAAAAAAACACAAAGTTGTATCGTCCTAAAAGCTTTTCAATATGTAGGCGCAGTACATATTATCATTATAATTCTACCAAGCATTGCAACACTTTTGATGACGTCCAAGAAATAATTCTTAAACTGTATAATGGTTTATAACACGTTTTAGTTTTAGGAAGTTAATAATATGTGTAAATGAATTGATTTTAATAAGTTTATTTGTTTAATTTTCAGGTCATCCAGTGCAACTACTCACTTATTTATGAATACATCTTACTTCTTTTTGATATGTAAATAGATCTTTATAATAATAGTTTAGATATGCCGACGTATTTCAAAAACCTTTGGAGTGAATCCTTTGTTTTGAAATAATCGACATAGTTTCTGCTCATACACTTGCATAATTATACCAATTATGTACTACAAAGACCCTAGCCCTTGTCGAATGGCGACCTTAACCTTAACAGTAGCATAAGGCAGTTTGAATTTTACGTCAATCACAAAATTAGATGATTTGAATTCCATCTTGTCACTCTATCAATAAGCCATCTGCAAGGAGCTGTTAGCAGCACAAGCTACTTTATGTGATCACCTATAAATGATTTTATCGGCTGGGTTAGTGAATCTAGTTGGGTGTTGATGATATGCAATTTTAAATACACCGTTTAGCCGTTTACGTAATGTTACAGTGATGACATGATAGTATGGGTGTCCTAAAAAAATGGTAATTTTAGTGGCATCATTTATGGATCATTCGTTTAAAAAGTTGTTTTTTAAATTTCTCGACAAATTTTAAAACCAAAATATCGGACTGGTCAGTCAATAAATTTGCATCCCCATCCCCATAATAATAAAATTCAAATAACGTCCATTTCTGTCCGCCGTTTCTGTCCGCCGTTTCTGTCCGCCGTTTCTGTCCGCCGTTTCTGTCCGCCATTTCTGTCCGCCATTTCTGTCCGCCATTTCTGTCCGCCGTTTCTATCTGCCGTTTCTATCTGCCGTTTCTATCCGCCGTTTCTATCCGCCGTTTCTGTCCGCCGTAATATAATAATCCCATAATAATCCCCTTAATAATAAAAGGTAATTATTATCTTGCTACGTACTAATCTTATCTTGCTACTTAAACATGTTCTAAACGCCTTAGCGACTCTGACCTATGACTTATTTTTCAGTTTGTTTTTAAATTTTATTATTGTGTGTACAAAAAAATTATTATTATTTCAGCTGAAATTAAAACAGTAACTAAAAGCTAAGTAACTAAAATAAGCATCAAAATTCAAATAACTGAACTGAAAAAAGTTACTAATTCAATCAACCAAGTACCACTACCAAAAACGATTTACCTACTCTGCCCATACTCTTTTTATTTTTTTACACTGTTTTGAATACCGCAAAATGCAAAATTCTCAGTAACATTCCAGACACACCTAAGCCATAGGACAACGTACAAACGGCCTAATCGCAACTAATCCCAATACCACTCAATTAGCAGCTGCTGTCGCGGTCATTTTTGCATTATCCTATGCATCAGGTACAGGTCGGATGTTGCTAACTGTGTGACACACAATAGACATAATAAAAATTTCATTCTTAGAACATTTTACACTTCTCAAAAACATGTAAATAAAACATTTTACACTTTTCGAAAATATGTAAATAGAACATTTTACCCTTTAAGCAAACATGTACATAGAAGTATAGTACTGATGACGTTCACTTAGCGGTTGTCCACAATGACGTAAAAAAAGTCAACTTGCAAAATATTTTGACCGTTTTAAAAAGTTCGAAATGTTCTATTTACGTGTTTTTCAAAAAAAAAATATATCCTATCCTATTTCACACATGTTTTTCAACAGGGTAAACTGTTCTATTTACATGTTTTTCATTAGTGTTCAATGTTTTATTTTCCCTGTTTTAATTCTGATTTACTATATAATAGTAATTACAATTCAAGAATAAAAAGCTAAAATGCCACCTAACCAAATTGAAAATGAAAAGAGACAAAAACGAAGAGACAAGGAAACAGAAGAACAGAGATACAAACGATTGTCAAAAGATAGAAAAGCAAAACATAAAACAAAATTAATAACAGCCAAAAAGTTAAAAGAAAAACAAAACCAGGAGACACAAGATCAGCGACGCCAACGATTGTTAAAAAATAAAATAGCTAAACAAAAAGCAAAAAATATATTTACTGAAAACGAGAAAAGAAAAAAAACAAAGAGAGAATGAAACCAAAGAAAAGAGATACAAACGATTGTCGGAAGATAGAAAAGCAAAACAAAAAACAAAATTAATAACAGCTAAAAAGTTAAAAGAAAAACAAAACCAGGAGACACAAGATCAGCGACGCCAACGATTGTTAAAAAATAAAATAGCTAAACACAAATCAAAAAATATATTTACTGAAAACGAGAAAAGAAAAAAACGAAGAGAGAATGAAACCACAGAACAGAGATACAAACGATTGTCAGAAGATAGAAAAACAAAACAAAAAACAAAATTAGTAACAGCCAAAAAGTTAAAAGAAAAACAAAACCAGGAGACACAAGATCAGCGACGCCAACGATTGTTAAAAAATAAAATAGCTAAACAAAAATCAAAAAATATATTTACTGAAAACGAGAAAAGAAAAAAACGAAGAGAGAATGAAACCACAGAACAGAGATACAAACGATTGTCAGAAGATAGAAAAGCAAAACAAAAAACAAAATTATTAACAGCCAATAAGTTAAAAGAAAAACAAAACCAAGATACACAGCATCAACGAAGCAAGCGATTGTTGAAAGACAAATTAGCTTAACAAAAATCAAGAAAGAACAAAAAGGAGCACCAATCAAATACCAACACAGAAAATAAAGAAATTGCAAAACGTCATAACCGAAAACGCCAACAAAAGTTTGTAGTAAAAAAAGTAAACAAACAGTCACGAATGCACATACAAACCAATATTATTTTGAACGAAAGCAACAACCTCTGGAAACCTCTTAATTTAAGTTTGATTGATGCAAATTTACAAATACTGGATGAAAATACTATATGTATTATCCATTACTGCGGTCCTATGTCACAAGTGTGTGAATATTGCAAGGCTAAGCATTTTCAAATTGAAAGACCATCAGATAAAAAGTTTTCCAGCTGTTGCCATAAAGACAAAATACGAATGCCTGAAACCCAACAACCACCAGCAGCTGTAAAAGAACTATTTGAATCACAAAATAAAAAAAGCAAAAACTTTCGAACACACATTAGATCATTTAACAACGCTATAGCCATGGCTTCCCTAGGAGCCAATGTGCACAAGTTTAATTCCTCATACGGTGTTTATTGCTTTAAAATTCAAGGTCAAATATATCATACAACATCCTATTGTCATCCTAACCTACCTGATACGCCTAAATATTCTCAGTTGTACATACTTGACCCAATTTTAGCAACACAACATAGAATGAACTGTCCAGAAAATAAAAAATGTGATGCAACCACCATGCAGGAACTGAGCCGCCTCATGGCACAAGAAAACCCATTTGCCAAAACGTATGTATTAATGCGGGAACTTGAAATTAAAGAAGAAGAACGAGCACGATTATTATCAGTCTCACCAAAACCCATAACAATTGATTTCTTTCAAGACAAACATACAGATTTGCGAAGGTTTAATGAACCAACCACAACGGAAGTTGCTATAGTTTTTCAATCAGACGAGAAAGGCGAGCCCCCTAAAAATCAAGACATCCGTATCTATCCCCGCGGTAAACAATTAGTACAAATTTCATCTAGAAGTCAATTTCTAGATCCTATGGTGTATCCGTTATTCTTTTTTAAAGGTGATTTAGGATGGCATGAAGATTTGCTGCAGTGTAATCCTGCTACTCAAGCGTACACTAGCAAAAGAGTAAATACACTGAAATACCATTCCACTACGTATTTAATAAAACAAGTTCTAAATGGTCCAAACGTAAAAAGTTAATGAAAATCGTTCCAAGGCTTTACACTGTTTCACCATCAGACCCCGAAAGGTATTTTTTTCGAATGTTGTTACTGCACGTTAGAGGATGTACTTCATTTCAAGATATTAAAACTGTTGACGGAGTTATTCATCCTACATATCGAGAAGCAGCCCGAGCAAGAAATTTACTTGACAGCGATGAAGAATTTGTAAAGTGCATTGAAGAAGCATCTGAGCAAGATATGCCTAAGTCGTTGCGACTAATGTTTTCTTTTTTGCTGATATTTACCTCGCCAAGTGACCCTCTAAATCTTTGGCAAAAATTTAATTTACTTTTGTCTGAAGATTTTTTGAGTGCTAATACCACACTTAACAAAGCACTCGATCGCACGCTTTTTGAAATTCAAAACGTCCTTAATCAGCACGGTAAAAATTGCTCTGATTTTAGTCTACCGTCGCCAACACGGAGCTACGCCAGCAACAATATTGATACTCCATCACACAAATTAGCTAAAGCAGAGCAACGAATACAAAATTTTAATGATCTCCAGGCAAAAGCGTTTTTAAAAATTATGTCATCAATAGAAAATACACAAGTTTGCGACAAATGTTTTTTCCTCGACGCCCCTGGAGGAACTGGTAAATCATACCTATTTGATGCTATAGCATGTAAAGTAAGATCAAGAGAAGAAACGCCTATAGTTGTCGCAACCACAGGTATTGCGGCTACGCTTTTGAAAGGAGGAAAAACGGCTCATAGTGTATTTAAGATTCCGATACCAGCTGTTGAAAACTCGACATCCAGTATAAAAATCAACAGCATAGACGCACAAATCATTAATAACGCCAAAGTAGTTCTTTGCGATGAATGTTCAATGGCTACATCACACATGTTGTCTGTTGTGGATCGACTTTTCAAATTTGTAAAGAAGAACAACGTTCCATTTGGGAGAATTACATTCGTATGTGCCGGCGATTTTCGCCAAACGCTTCCAGTAGTTAAACGTGGAGACGCTACTAAAATCATTGAGTCAACTCTTAAACGGTGTTCATTGTGGAATTATTTTAAAGTTCTAAAGCTGAGGACCAACATGAGACTTGATCAAAACCAGACAAACTTTGGAAAGTATCTACTAAAAGTTGGCAATGGCAAAACTGTTACTCATCCCACTCTTGGTGCAGATTACCTTAGTATCCCTGATTCATGCGTTGTAAACGGAAGCATTGTGGACGAAATATTTGGTTCCAGCATAAACCCCTCTAATATAAATGATCTCACAAAGAAAGTAATATTATGTCCTACTAATGCTAATACAATTGACATAAATAATGAAGTAATTAAACGACTTGAAGGAACGACAAAAACATACTACAGCGCAGATTCAGCATATGTTGAGGAAGAAGAAACAAACTCATGTTTGTATCCGACAGAATTTTTAAATAGTTTGACCCCATCCGGCATGCCACCATTTAAACTTGAGCTTAAAATTGGTGCTGTTGTTATTTTGCTTCGAAATTTAGCTACTAAAGAAGGTACGTTTTTTATATAAACATTACACTCAATATTGTAGTGTTAGTAATGTAAAAGTAATAAGCCATTTAAAAGTTGTTTATGTAGTTTAATTAAATTAAAAATTTTTATATTTTTACAAAGGCCTTTGTAACGGTGTACGACTAATTGTCCGAAAGATGTTACGTACTGTCATTGTTGCCGAAATTTTAACAGGATCTGCAGTCGGAAAGTCTGTATTAATTCCAAGAATAGTTCTAGACCCTTCAGACATTGGATTCCCATTCAGATTAAGGCGAAGACAATTTCCTCTGCGAATTGGATTTGCGTTAACTATTAACAGAGCACAAGGACAAACATTCAGTAGAGTTGGAGTGTACCTTCCAGAACCTGTATTTGGCCATGGGCAAATTTACGTTGCCTTTTCAAGAGTGAAATCCTTAGACGGATTGAAAGTAAAAGTAGAAGAATTCATTAAACAAGGGAAACTAATTCTTAACTCAGACATTACTTACACAAAAAACATTGTTTACAAAGAAATTTTAGACGACTACTTACACCTGTCATCTGATTTATCCTTTTATAAATTCAAAATTAAACTGCATAATAACCTAAATTATATTTAACTGATATTTTGGATGTAAATTAAAAATGAAATTTGCCGTAAATCAGTTTGTTTCCGTCCGCAGGACGGGCCATATTACTAGTATCTACATAATAATAAAATCCAAATCACGGTCTCCGGACTCCGGTGTCCGGTATCCGGTGTCCGGTTTTCGGTGTCCGGGGTCCCGTGTCCGGTATCTTTTCAGGTTACCTTACCTATTTTTAACCCTGAATCTTGGAGGTGTATATAAACGTAGGATACTTCAAAAATAAATTGCCTGTGCATATTAGTTGTGCTACTTAAGCAAGAACTAATAATACTTAAAACATAAAAACTTTGCCACAGTTTGCTGACTCCTTTTAACACAATGACCGCATGTTATTCTCTATTATTGAATTAAATAATAGAGAATTAAATTGCCTACATTTTGACATCAAATGAATTACTTTAACTCCAACCTGTGTGGCGTACCGTGTAATATACCTCCAAGACACAGTGAAATTTGAGATAATTTGCCCAGTCTAGGTAGGTAGCTTGCAAACTTTCTGCAAAACAGAAGCTTATCACATAATATCGTCGTTGAAGGATTTAATCCGTTTCCTTCCAATTTTCGCTGAAAGCAAACCTGCTTTCATCTATTTTGTCCTAAAAGCAAATCCGTGTCCTTCCAGTTTTGACTTGAATATGCGTTTTAGCTGGCCAATTAATAATAACATGGTTATGAAAAGTGAAAATTCCTCTGCTTGCATATTTTAAAACCCAAAACGTTCTAACTGCATGTCTTTAAATACTGCTAATGGTTCTAACTACATAATTTTAAAATGCAAATTGCTCTGGCTTCATAATTTAAAAAAATGCAAAATGCACTAAATTAGACTTTCGTTCGGGAACGGTCCGGGAAAGGGTTTTTCTTTCCCCGAACTGTTCGGGGCGGTCCGGGAACGGGGCGGGAAATTTGTTTTCCCGTTTCCCGACCCGACCCGGACCAGCGGGAATTTCCCGACCATAGTACTTCCGCTTCTATAGACTAATTTAGGCCGTGTGGCTTTAAACTTGTATAATTAGCGTTTGATAAATTTTGATTTAAACATTTTTGTCTTTATTTTAGCGCAAAAATTTAAAGTTCAAGTTTGTACTTTAGAATCCTGGGTTTCAATTTGTTTGTAGGTTGGTTTAATAAGCTGTGGCATTTTCAATTAGTGCTTGTGGCTTGCAATTTTCATTAAGCTGATTAGTAAATTCGTTAGTTATGGTATAGCTTTTCACCTTGCTTTCAATTTAACTGTAAATGCCCACGTTCAGTTTGTCATTTGTTTATACAAAATTTTAGGAGCTCAAACTTTGTTACGTTTGCTTAACAAATACACAAAAAACATATCTAAAGCATTTTACTTCTGCTTATGAAAACTATGTCTTGGTTTATTCTGACATCGCAATGTAAGGCTCTTTACTAAATATATAATAAATTTTCAGTATAAGGAAACGTTTATTTTTTTGTAACTGTAGTCCTGATCTTGAAGAAGTTTCACAAAAATTAAGTCAATACAATTTTCAAGAATGATCTATGTATAACTTGTTTGGCTCGTGTTAGAAAAATTATTGCACTTTTGCAAAACACATTGTATAGCTATATGTACGAGCAACCGCCGTGGTGTGATTTTTGAGTTTTTCAACAAGATAATATATTGAATTTAATTGTATATTCTAATTCTGCAAGATTTAGTTAGTCAAACTATACTTTTGAGCTAATTAGAAATGCCCGTTTTTATTTTTGGAAAACTTTACAAAATTCTGAGCTGTGAAATCATAAAAGGAATTCGTTTATTGGCATTTAATACTTGGACAATCAGAATTCAAAATACTAGATTTAGTGTATACATTTTGTTTTGGTTAGATGGTCAGCTTAAGCTTTTAATAAAATGGTTTTTCGTCGGTTTGCTTGTTGTTTTTGTTGTATGTCAAAAGGTCACGTTTTATTCTGATTTTTGAAAATTCGATTACCTATTTGAAAATTTGAAAACTATGTAAGGAACCCTATTATTAATTTTTGTCAAATAAAAACAGACATAAGGTGCTCATGATTCTTACGTGTTACACAACTAAGTTGGCAAAGCATGCAAAATTTGAATATCTCCATCTTGTTTGGAAACAGAAAAATTCAACATATGGGGTTAAGTTTTAAAAACAAAAATGGAAAAATACCTACTTTTAAAATTTGAACGCCCTTACAAATAAATTTCTCCTTAATATTAAAATATAAAAAAAATGAGAATTTTCGGGAAATTTCCCGGCGGTCCGGGTCGGGAACGGTCCGGGTCGGGAACGGGTCGGGGAGGAGCTTTTTCCGTTTCCTGAAACTCGGGACGGGAAAGAAATATCTTCGGGTCGGGACGGGAAATCCAATTTCCCGCCCCGACCCGGACCGAACGACAGTCTACACTAAATACATGATTACGGTCGCGAATTCCTTTAACAGCATGGTTTTAAGTTGCAAAAAAATCGAACTACATGATTTTATAAAGTACAAAATGTTTTCATTACAAAATTTAAAAATGTTCTAATTGCAAAATATTACAAAGTGTTAAATGTTCTAAATACAACATTTTGATAATGTAAAAAACTCAAACTACCTACAATATTCAAAAGTATGTATGTAAGGAGATCATTTAGTACTTTTTAAAATCATGCAGTTAGATTATTTTGCAACCTAAAATCATGTAGTTAGAACATTTTGAGCTTTTAAAAACCATATAGTTAGTTTGGTTTGCAAATTAAATCAACACAGTTAGAACATTTTAGAATAATGAAGTTAGAGCAATTTGCGTTTTAAAATCATGTATTTAGAACCATTTGCAGTTTTTAAAGCCATGTAGTTAGAACGTGTTGGGTCATCAACAGTGAAAGGACACGGATTTGCTTTTAAGGTAAAGTGGAAGGAAGCGCATTTGATCCTTCAACAGCGATATATTATAAAAACTGCAGACCGTTCGACAATTCGATTCCTTTCACTTTACCTTAAACGCAAATAATTTTCCTCTACTTTTATCTTAAATAAGCCGTTTAGCTGACCCATTCATAATAACATAGTTACAAAACATGCAAATTGCTCTAAATGCATATTTTAAAACCTAATTTCCAACTATATGGCTTTAAAAACTGCAAATGGTTGTAACTACATGATTATAAAATGCGGGTTGCTCCAATTTCATGATTTTAATAGGTACAAAATGTTCTAACTGCTTGGTTTTAAATTTAAAACTAATCTAACTGCATGATTTTTAAAAGTGAAAATTGTTCTAACTGCTTGATTATAAATTGCAAACTAATCTAATTACATGAAATTAAAAATTTCAAAATTTTCTATCTACATAATTTTAAAAATTTCAAAATGTTCTAACTACATGGTTTGAAGTTGTAAACTAATCTAGATACACAATTTTGAGTAACCCGGCCCGTCCTGCGGACGGAACTCTTCGTTGCCTAACAAAGTAATCGCAGGAGCATAAACTATTGCTTAGTTATAATCTGTTTTGTACAACAAATTAACATTTTTTCTGACCTAATGTTAGTTAATTTAATGACAAACTTTTGAATTTGCAATAAAGCTAATTGCAACGTATTAAAATAAATAATAGTTCGCATCGATAATTTATTCCAATATATTTCAAAATACTGTGGCGCTTTCCGATAGTCCCTTCATACCTTAAATGAGGTAGCAGAACTTGCTTACCCCCTAATAAAACTGAATTAAAAACTATAATTTAACACTCTCTAGATTACTATCACAAAATTAATATCTCATTTAAAGAAAGCGATACAAACTAATTAATTTAAAATTTCTGTATGTCCTTGCAATTGATATCTTACAAATAACAAAACAAATATAAATAAGATCACACGGTATAAAAATCAACCCACTGCAGTTATTTACGTTATGCACATAACAAAATGAAAATCACGCAGTCTGCTGCCCCATTTATGAACAACCCAAGCATGCTTTAGTTTAGCTCACATTAAAACGCATACTTCGTAGACGAACTTTAAAAGTGCAAACCAAATAATCGTAATTTTGCTACTAACTGTGTAGGAAAAAATGAAAACAAACATCCTTTAGGAATGCAATAGCTAAAACGCAAAATAAACAATTTTCAAGTAGCAAATATTCAGGACTAACCCCCTAATAAAAAATAAAACATAAATAAATACTATAAGTCGATATAACTGAAGTTCTTACAACCAGACTCAACCAGTCACTGTGGGTGAGAAAATCGGAGGCTACCGCGTTAGATCGTCTCGGTCTTTGCACCCTTTCACCTATCCCGGTACTCAAAACAGCCAATCAATTAAATATCAACACTTTAATTTGACTGCCCTATTTTATTATTTATTATGCATAGTTTGGTCTTTGCTTATCATGGTTACACTGCCTGACTTATTCTAAGGAAGACTTCAACGTGTGCATCTCATTCTGTAAGTTGTCCAAATGGTAATTATAATTTCAACTGGTGTCAAATTAAGATTTAATCCCCCCCAATATACACAGGTTAGCACAACCTGCAACCTTTTGCAATTCTAAACGTACTAAAGAACATTATACATATGCACATAGGATACGATGTTTATTGTTTGAAATAAAACATTTCTTCACAATTTGCAATAAAAGTTACTATTTTTGTGGGGTTTTTAATACAAAATTCGTATATGTTTTAAGACTGCAGGACCATTGGCTTTAAGAGGTAGGGGTCCATATGCTGTTCATTAATAAAAATATTAGCGGTAGAGGGTTTGGGCCATTGGCTGTTAATAATGAATGTAATAATAATAATTTATTCATTGGGTCGATTTAACCGAAGTTCATACAACCAGACTCAACCAGTCACTGTGGGCTGTGGGTGAGGAAATAGGAGGCTACCGCGTTAGATCGTCTCGGTCTTTGTACCCTTTCACCTATCCCCGTCCCCTCCTACACAGTAAAGGAGTCTCATTCCCTAGGCCCCTACAGTAAGTAGTAGTCACTAAGGAGCACCGAAGGAGATTGGGTTTCAATCAACCATCCAGTGACGTTTACTGTACAACACCGAGCCATAAACGATTAGCAGTGGCCAAGAATCAAAGCCGGGTCTGAGACTAAATTTCGTTACAGTCTGCAGTCCTAACCACTCACCCAAGCACGCCTACTAACCCTCTTATAAAACTTAATTCTTTTTTGGGATTGCTCCCGCCATTATTTAACTTATTAGGTAATTAATAAAATAATTCGCGTGGACATACCTACCTAATAGGAATAATCAAGTGTTTTGCAGAATCATGAGTTTTTTTATATTGCCACGGTTTTACTTTTATCATTATTAACATCCGTGGACGCAGAACGTTCAATCCGTTACCCGCTAAGATAATTGCTGCGGGGCCCTATTAACAGAGTCTGCAATGAGTTTTCAATAATTAGCAGATTTGATTATGAAGTTATTCCGACGAGCTCAATCTGCATTATTTTTCTGATCGTGTAATATTTACTTAGGCCTTTGTTGGTAAGTAGGTCTCTAAGAATAGATAACGGTGCCAAGCATACTATTCTATTAAATAAATAATTAACGTTCATAGGTGTCATATTTTTAAATGCACTCATGTAAGGATGAGATTGCACTTACTATTAACAGTGCGCAAGCACAAACCTTTAATAAAGTTAAACTGTACCTCCCTAGGCAGGTGTTTGCCATGGCCAGATATACTTGGCCTTTTCGCGTGTAAAATCTCTCTAGAAGGACTCAAACTTAATAACATAGAATCAATTAAACTTAAAAACCTAATTTCAAACTCGCATGCGTGTTACACAAATAAAACAGCGCACAAATAAATTATCGATACGGACTATTATTTATTTTAATACGTTGCAATTAGCTTTATTGCAAATTTAAAAGTTTGTCATTAAATTATATTATTATTATTATTTACGAAGGGGTTCAGTGGAGACTGACGCCGCCGAGGCCTTATTTATAATGGCCTATCGCAGACACCCCCTTAAGTCAAAAGAGAAAGGAAGAGATAGAAAGAAAAACACCTACACCAGATCAATGAGTGAGCCTGCCCGTGGCACGCGAGAACGCCACGAGCTGACCCACCGACACTTGTCCTAGCATTTCCATCGAGATAACGCACCCACCGAGGTAGAGGTTTCTCACTAACATAAAGGCTGGGCATGACATCAGAAAGTGAATAGGCGTATCATCATCCTCCCCACAGCGCAGGCACAGTGGAGAATCCAATAAACCTATCCTCCATCCATGTCTACCCCACGCCCCGTGCCCAGTAACAAGCCCAATCAACCACCTTAATTGATCCCTGGGGTATCGCACCAAAGACGCATTACCATACAATGGTGCCGATATCCAGAGCTTGGCCATCCAACAGCTACGCAGACCAGTCCATTGTCTCTCATGCTCACGTCTAGCCCATCCCGCAATAGCACAATGGACAGCGGAGATTGGGACCGGAATAATTGGTCTAGGACCAAACTGCCTAGCGCTACTCCCATCATGCGAAGCCTTTGCAAGCCTATCCGCCTCCTCATTACCCCTGAACCCTGAGTGAGCAGGGACCCATACCAACTCAACCTCGCAACCCCTTTCAGCTAGTCTGTTGAGGTACGAGTGGCAGTCCCCTACAACACCAGATACAGTGTAAGGCCTGGACAGCGCACGCAAAGAACTCTGACTGTCACTGAAGATCCTAACAGGGAGATCATAGAGTGCATTCTCCAGCAACCAATGAGCCGCCAGAGAAATCCCAAGGATTTCACACTGAAAAACAGATGCATCAGCACCTAAATACACGGATACAGCAAGAAAGGTGGATATCACCCCACAGCTTCTATCCTCAATAAAAACCCCACAGCCAGCATTATCACCCTCACGTGAGCCGTCTGTGAAGCACACAACACCACCACCCCCAAGGGACAGGTCCTTTACCCAATCAGCACGTGACCCAATTGCCACAGTGAACCTACGATATTCAAGGTTCTCATATGCCCAATCGACAGGCATCCTGAGCATTGGGACACATAAGCCCCATCTCTCACAGATAGCCGTATGACTACCAGAACCCCCAACAAACGGATTAACCGTCCAAACCTTCCTTGTTTTCAACCTATGCATCGATCTAAGGGCCACCGCCTTAAGACAGATGTCAAGAGGGATGAGACCAATTAGACATTCCATGGACGCTCTTGGCGTTGAACTTGGACTACCAGTGATCATAAGACACGCCTGGTGCTGAGCCCTGTTCAACATTTTCACATACGAGCTTTTCCCAAGTACCGGGGACCAGACGACAATCGCATATTCGAACACAGGACGAACCAGCGATGTGTAGGTCCACTTAGCGACACTTGGAGCGAGCCCCCATTTTCTCCCTACCATGCGTTTGCATCTGGCCAAGGTCACCTGCGCTCTGCTCAGAACTGATTTCAGTTGTGGCATCCACGTCAGGTGCTTGTCCAACACAACACCAAGGTAAGTCACACTACGCCGGATTTCCAGGCATGCACCCCTATACCTAATAGCAGAGGGACAGAGCCTAGTGTTCCTTGTGAACAACACCAGCCACGTTTTCTCGGCATTAAGTCTAAGTCCAACTTCCACACACCAGTCACTGATGATGTCAAGACCACCAGTAATCCGATGTGTGAGTGTACTTAGCACTACGCCGCCTTGAAGCAACCCAGTATCATCAGCATACCCTTGCGACAGAGTAGACGGCGCTCTCT
The DNA here is from genome assembly GCA_949802685.1 of Dicyrtomina minuta. NCBI lineage: Eukaryota > Metazoa > Arthropoda > Collembola > Symphypleona > Dicyrtomidae > Dicyrtomina > Dicyrtomina minuta. Next base: position 119,830,504 of record OX461808.1, on the reverse strand, counting down.
GTCGTAGCCTAGTCAACAGACCATCCATAACAAGATTCCACAAGAGGGGAGAAATAACCCCTTCCTGTGGACATCCTCTTTCAACATCACGATGTCTTGAACTACCATGGACCTCCGACATAGCTCGTCTATGCCTAAGACCAAAATCAATCCATCTTTTCAGCAAAGAGCAGACACCAAACCTATCCAGTGCCGCCATAATGGCACTGAACAAAACATTATTGAAGGCCCCTTCAATGTCAGCAAAGGCACCAAGGACCATCTGTCCGGACTCCAGAGACCTCTCAACATATGCGACCATCCTATGGATAGCCGCATCAGTAGAAAGTCCCCTTAGGTACGCGAACTGATGATTAGCCTTGAGCCTGCTCTCAAGCTCAGGTGTCCTAATGTGCCCATCCACCAACCTTTTAAGGACCTTCAGAAGCACCGGAGCCAACTGAATAGGCCTCCATGCAGAGGCCTAACTGTAGTCTCCCCTTCCCGGCTTAGGTATAAAGACTACCTTCGCCACCCTCCAACAAAGCGGAACAGTGCCCAGTGCCAAGCATGCTTGGTAGAGAGCCACCAACCGCCCAATAATAGCCGGCAGACACCTTTGCAGAAGCACTGGTTGAATGCCATCCGATCCAGCAGACGTGAATGGCTTAAAACTCCAAACAGCAGTCTGCACCTTGTACTCAGTAACAATCACTGAGCACCCATGCGCACCCAGGGATTGTAACCCATGATCAGGGATGTAACCCTGATCATTCCTATCCGCTGGAAAGTGATGCCGCAACAGAACATCGAGAGTCTCGTCCATAGACACCGTTGGACGACCAGTCACCGTGTCTAAGATGGACCCAGGTGTCCTGGCGGTACTACCCTCCAGGCTGCGAAGACACTTAACTGCGTCACCAAACTTACCAACACCACTACAAAAATCAGTCCAAGACTTCCTCTTTGCACTACGAACAGCAGACATATAGATGTTTCTAGCTGCCTTGTACTCAGCCCAGAGGACAGGGTCCCTTTGGTAACGTCCAAGTCTCTTGTACAAAGTACCAGCCTCATTACGGAGAGCTGTGAGCTCGTTCGTCCACCAAGCAGACACTCTGTCCCTGCGCTTGAGAGCCCTCTTCGGGCAGACCACATTCAGGGAGTCCATCAGTACATTATCAATAGCCAAAGCCTCAGCATTAACATCATCAATGCTGCACAGCTGACCATCAACTACCGGATGAACTCGCTCCTGAACACACTTCAAGTACCTACCCCAGTCAACCTTTCTAATACTCCTGCAACGTATTACTACAGGCAGACCAACCGAGATACAGAACCGGATGTACTTATGATCAGAAGCCGACTCTTCATCAGATACAGTCCATTCCTGAATCCATCCCTCAGCTAGCCTGTTTGCCAGTGTAATATCAATCACCTCACTCCTATTGGAGACCACAAACGTCGGAGTACATCCATGATTAACGACTGACAAGTCCCAGTGACCAGTGACATAATGTACTCAAACAAATCAACACCTCTGCGATTTGAATTGGTACTGCCCCAAACCAAGTGATGAGCATTAGCATCAGCACCAATGATAAGAGGCAGTTTGTTGACTTCGCAATATTCAACCAGTTTGCGCACCAGATTCCCGGGAGGATCAGGTTCTTCACCAGGCATATACACAGAAGCAAACACTACCGGACCATTTGTCCAACTCGTAACAACAGAGACAACATCTCTGTCCGTAAACTGCTGTAGAAGCTGAGCCTTAACATTCCTAGATACTAGGACACACGAGCGAGGAATTTCATGCGATCCAGTAACAAAAAGTTAGTCAGCCTTACCCAAACCCCTTACCACTCCACAATAACAATATGGTTCCTGAATGAGACAGATATGAGAGTAGACCGGATGACTGCGGGCGGTGGCACCATTTAGGTGATGTTTGTGTCGCACCACTCTGTCGCGTAGACCGCATAAGCTCGAGGCCGCCGCTTTTGAGTGGTGCATGTTAATTTGGGTCAGATCAATAGTGGAAAGGGCCATGGGATTGACCCCCCCAGAAGGTTGACCTAACCCGGTGTTGAAGGTCATCAACCTAAAGCGCCACCGCCAGCAGCCCCAGCCGGTTCACCCATACGCTCAAACTGAACCATACCCAACCCAAAAAAGAGCCTAAAACCAAGGCCAGACAGGAACTTGACAGAGTCTGGATCCATTCTAAGATACCAAACGTGCCAAGGCTGTCTGTCCTTGGTCAAAGGCAGTTCTGACAACGGCCTCCATAGCCCTGTACGTAACCCAGGGTGACGATCTCTCAAAAGGATTAAGAAAGCTGAGAATGCATCACGAAGATGTATTCCCGACGCTGGTCCTTCCACATCAACTCTCATCTTCAACAATTTTGCCGTCGTCACAGGAGCCGCACCAGGGAAGAACTTTCTTTGCTCTTCACCAGTGCCACCCCACACAATGCTTTCACAGGCAGCACTAGCTCAATCACGAGCAGCCGGATTTTCACCATCAATCCGAATCCGCCCGTGCACGTAGTAAACTCCATTGAACCTGCAGCGTCCCGATCCGTCGGAGTCCACTACCTTATTCACCAAAGCCAGCAGCTCATTCTTAAAATGGTCAAACTCCGCCCGCGATATACCCTGATCTTCAGGTACACCGACCAGCCCAACCAGAACCGAATTCGAGTTGCCTGGAGGAACTGGACGCTTGGTAAAACCATCCACAAGCACAGGTACGTTAGTGCCCTTAGACTCTAAGCTCCCATCAGTCGCAACCACTTTTTTGGATTTCTCATCCCGAACGAGCAAATCCTTCTCGCGGAACTTCTTCTTGGGAGCTCCAGGTGCAGAAGAGCCACCAGATCCAGATGGCGCAGCGGGTTCACCACCACCCGACCCACCACCACTGGCCATGGCAGCCTCCCTCAACCTTCTTTTCTTCTGTGCCCTTTTCTTCTTATTAGGGAACGCCTTCCTAGTCCTAGGAGTACCCGAATCAGCATTATCAGCATTAGCGTGGCTGGTTGAGGGCCGACGAGGCACAAGAATCGCTCTTGCATCCCCCCCACCCCCGGTGTTCAATGGAGTATTACCTCCCAATTGCTGATTGGCGGGCCCATTCACACTAGCAAACCCAACTCTCGAATCCACATTAAAGTTGATCAGATTCAATTCCTTAACCCCCGAAGTGACCCCCCCAACCCCCGAACCCCCCTCGTCCTCTCCCCCAGACACAGCAGTGCTGGCAGGCACCACCGTCATGTCAGAGTCGCAGGAGGAATCCTCTAGGAGAGCATCCTCAGCATCCGATGTGGGTGCCTCAAACCCCGATACCACAAAGGCAACATCCATATCCTGCCCCATCTCTGAAACAAGATATGACAACCATCTATATGCATATATGATTGCCACAGTGTAAACATAAGGGCACCCCAAAAAACAACACAACACTGGCAACTGTATGCTGTACCTGACCAGGCATAAAGGCAATCCACAAATACACATGGGAACTGAGTATTGGGAACCATAACCTCGATCATTGACAACACTACATTGCCCCAACCATTTCATAACATACACTAACAGACGTGTGCTGTGCCAGACCGATCATGAAGGCCGTCCACAAATACCCATGGGAACTGAGTATTGGGAACCTAGGACTCGACCATTGACAACACTACACCACCCCCACCATCTCATAACATGCACTGACAAACATGTACTGTACCTGGCCGGGCATAAAGGCCGTCCACGAAAACACATGGGAACTGTGTTTCGGGAACCAGGGACTCGACCATTAACAACACTACGCTCTAGAGAAAAACTAAAATGAACTGAGGTTACGATGTCGTAGATGCATATGCTGCGCCATCTGCTAACCCCTACACGAACTAAAAAATACACCGTCAGGCCAGGTGGGCTCCAGCATAGGAACCGAGGCACCAAAATAGAGCACACCAGACCACACAGTATTTTTCCACTACTACAGATATTTGAAATCAAAATAACAAAACCCCGACTACAACAAGAAAACCCCGGGTTTCGGAGACAATAGAACCTTACCTTGTCCGTCCACAACCTGAACCTGATTCCCGGATAGATTCTCCATCTTCTCGTACTACCAGAGTCTTCCAACTTCCCCAATAAACACACAAAAAACTTAATTTTCTGCAGACAAAAAACTTCGCGTTACCGTCTCTTAAGAGTCGTGAAGCCGAATTAAATTAACTAACAGTAGGTCAGGAAAAATGTTAGTTTATTGTAAGAAACAGATTATAACTAAGCAATAGTTTATGCTCTTGCGATTACTTTGTTAGGCAACAAAGAGTTCCGTCCGCAGGACGGGCCGGGTTACTAGTAAATGATATGAAACTCAAACTGTAATAATAAGCCGAATCTAATTTAATAAACTTGCAGTTCCTAGTGCGAGCGTGAAAGATTTTCGAATTATTTCAAAAATATTTAAGTTAAATTTAACGTCATGTTGCCGATGTTTACAAGTGACATACTATTTAATGGCTCTTCTAGTAAATGGAACCGGTAATTGGTTTTGTAATTTTAGCCTGTATAACACGTTTTATGGGGACTAATAAGGAGTATTAGAAGTAAATATAAGGGCATAATAATACGTAATACAATATTTATTACCGTGCTTTGGACAAACAGCTCAGTTTGCAACCGAAATATATCAAGGCCGCAGCACACATGTGTGGGTCAATGGACTGTAGATACCTGTTTTTGAATTGAAGTGTGCAACTCAATAATCCTTAAGCGAATTCTATAGAAAGATGCAGATTTGTTTTTGTTTAAATATTGTAAAGACGAGGATTTGATACTTCACCGACGGTAGGATAGTGTCGCTAAGTTAATGTGGTACTGATGATATTGCTAACACTGAAAGTCGGAAACTGTAAACCTCAAAAAATTCTATTTTACTTATTTTCGATTGTTCTGCAAGTACCTAAATAATACAAACCTCATGAAACTTTGAGTAAGTGAGGCCTGAAAACGATGTAATAATAACCAAATGGCGTGGAAATTAGGCATGAATCGTTAACCCAGTCAGTGTAAGACACGAAACAGGTGACCAGTAGGACCGATCGCACTGACCGAAGCTCCGGTCAGTAAAATCGAAAACATAACAGGCACGGGCGGGCTCATTTTTTTATCGAAGCTCATCGATGCTCAAAAAGCGCAAAAAGCTCAAACGCCCCGTAGAGTCATGAAATTTGATATCCGTAGTGGGGTATTTAAGCCCAAAAGTTTAAGAGTGATCGATCTGTCTTTTTGGACTCATACTGTCATAAAAAAAATATCAGAGGTACTTAAATCAAAACGTATGTAAAAGTATGATAAAATATATTGTATACGATAATAATAATATATGCATCACACTAATCACACACCGACACCGACACCGTAGCTGATGCATGACAATGTTTGTCTCTAATTCAAACTTTAATTCATAAATAATTCATTTAATTATATTATTATTGTTGTTATTATTTAATCTTCATCATTAAAAAATACTTAATTTATTATAGCATAATATTAATAAAAAAATTAATTTAATAGTTAGATAATTCATAATTCATACTAATGAAGTTTTGAGTCTGAGAGACTCAATTGACTTACCAACAATTTTAGATATAAAACAGTGACTGCCCGAAATTATTTTTTGAAGCAACACACCACATGGCGAATGTCAGTGCCTACAAATGTCAGCCAAAAAAAAAATTTTGGCGTCGGGTAGGTTGCAGAAAATCGTCGGCTGTCGAGTGAATTGCAGAATTTTCCGTCGAGTGAGTTGCACTTAGACCCGACGACCGTTAAATGAATTGGCCCGGGTTTTATTGGCCGTCGGTTGTCTTGCAGTTCCTGTGCATAACCACTTGCGTAGTGCTCACACTGCCTGAGTAGTGCATACACCGCTTGCGTAGTGCATACACCGCCTGCGTAGTGCATACACCGCCTGCGTAGTGCATACACCGCCTGCGTAGTGCATACACCGCCTGCGTAGTGTATACGCATGCATAGTGCATACTGAAACTTAGTCAAATGATAATAAATAAATAATAATTTAAATATTAAAGACACTAAGACACAGCGGAGTACAAAGGCAGAGGCTGCTTCTTTCTGTTCTGCTGTCGCTGTGCATTCGGTAATACTTCGTCATGATTAAAATGTAATTGTACCGTTAATCTTAAATATGATTAGAGGTGTTGCAACGGCAACAGTGGTGGTTCGTGCTACAGTGACTGAATTGGTGTCTTATCGTGTTGCAATAATTAAAGAGGGTGATTATTTGTGTGGTGCAGTGCGCTGATAAAAGTAGGTAACTGTTAATGTTTTAATAATAAAATGTAGTGACTGCCCTAAATTATTTTTTAAAGCAACACACCACGTGGCGAATGTCAGTGCCTACAAATGTCAGCCAAGAAGCAAAAAATTTGGGCGTCGGGTAGGTTGCAGAAAATCGTCGGCTGTCGGGTAAATTGCAGAATTTTCCGTCGAGTGAGTTGCACTTTGTCCCGACGACCGTTGGGTGGATTGGCCCGGGTTTTATCGGCCGTCGGTAGTCTTGCAATGCATGTGCATACACCACCTGCGTAGTGCTCACACTGCCTGCATAGTGCATACACCGCCTGCGTTGTGCTCACACTGCCTGCATAGTGCATACACCGCCTGCGTAGTGCATACACCGCTTGCGTAGTGCATACACCGCCTGCGTAGTGCATACACCGCCTGCGTAGTGCATACGCATGCATACTGCATAGTGCATGCATAGTGCGTAGATAATTTATTGTTTATTAAAAATGCTGATTTTTTTGGATTATGACTTCTACTTCCTTTATTGGACCAAGTGATTACTTCTCTCAAATTCTGAGAAACCGGGAAAAGCTATTAGGTATCGTGTGGTGTGAGGAAGTAGAGCAGCGCAAAACAGGGTGGAAAAATTGGTATGATCTTTCGTGATAAGGATCTCTGACAGGACTGAGTGAGTTGTGGGTGAGTCGTGGAGGTGGTTTGTTTGTGTTTGTGCTGGAACTGGAACTGAAACTATAAATTGGAACTGAAGCAAAACTGGGTGGCTGTGAGACTTGCCAACTTCCTGGAATTCTGTAATTTAGTAGATCTGAGACAAAGATGTCAAATATTGTGCATAAACAAGGTGTAAAGCAAAAAAAGGCAACAAACAAAAATTATTGTCACACAAAAAACTACTTCTTCACGAGGATGAGCCAGAGTAAATACTGTGTTATTACTTTAATTTATATGGTTGTATATCAGAATATTACTATATTATCCATTGTCCAATTTAAGATTTTATTTAATTTTTTAATTTTATTATCCTGTTGTTAAATATTAAGTGAGATTTTGCAGAAATTAGTTAAGTTTAATTTTTAATTATTAATTTTAATTGTAACTTATTATTAATTTAATCTCTTTTTCCATACATAGTTATTAAATTGTTTGACGCAACAGTTTTTATTAATAATTGTAACTAGAAACACAAAAACATAATAATAATAAAAAGTTAAAAATAAAATGTCCTTTGGTGTTTGTTTTTATTAAATATTATTTATGCATTTATTGATTTATATTCATTTTTATGGTGTAACGCCTAGTTGTATTAGTATTAGTCATATTAGTATTAGTCTTTAACATTTTTTGTAGGTAGGTAGAATTTACTTCCAGTACCTAGGGGGTTGGCTCAGATTGGGGGAGATTGAGGTAAAAGCTCAATGAGGTGGAAAAAATTTTCCCTCAAAAAAGGAACCGAAATCGGAGCAGGTAAAACAGATAAAAAGAACGGTATTGAACGATTTCCTTTCTCCGGGCTCAGGCTGGCTCAAATTGAGGTAGTTTTTTCAAGAAAAAGGGACCCTCGGTCATTTTTTTTTAAGAGCTCGTTAGGGACCGATTGGCTTGCACTGAACCCAGTAGTTAACTGTTTGATTAGTTTTTCTAACTGGAATTTAGATTTTAACTGTGAAAGTTTTTTTTAATGTACCTACCAACATTCTTGCTAATTAAAGTTAAAACTTTTGCAATATCAAAAACCCAAAAATAACTTTTCAGATATGGTTTTAGAAATCACAAAACTTTAAATTGTTTGAAAGTCGGATGAAAATATTTTAGCAGCTACTACAAAGTTACAAAAAATTAAAAAGTTGATATTTTAAATTTCTGGTTGAAAACTGTGAAAGAATCTCTGACCTGCGACAAAAATGATTATTGACATATTTTGGCCTTTCATTGTTTGTTCCGCGACTGAGCTCAGTTTGTGACAAGAGCGTTGGACGCTGGATAAGTGTAGAACTTTTGTAATTCGTAATTTTAAACAGATGGTCAAGACTGGACCTTAAAAATAAGGACTTCCAATTAAAGGAGGGTCAACAGCTACCAAAAGAGCTCCTCAAATGACTATGGTTGAGTGAAAAAAACGGTTACATCCTTTTATTTGTTTGCAACATCTAACGCCATAAAAATACTCAACTACCTGGTTAAATATTTTATAAATTTCAATCTGACAGTTTGTATTTTTATCTACTGCTTTTGGTTTGTTTGTATTTACCCAATCCTATAAATTCATTTTGATTAAAGTTGAACAACTTAAACTCAATGAAATGATTATAGAAAATAAATAAATACAGTTTACCTGTTACTTGTTTGCTTGGCTGAAGAAATGTAAAAGCTTAAATTATTCAACAAAAGTTTCCAACACCTCAAATTGCAAATAAGCAGTCTCCTAAAGTCTCTCACACTCGCACTTTCTTTACCGTTTTAGGAACTATCCCAGTCATAACTTCTAAAATAAATTCTTTCATGAATTTGCGATTTGCGTATTGAACACAAAATTATTTTTGAATTTATTTCTACAGTGGTACCGTATAATAATATAATAATAATAATTTATTCATTTTGTCGATTTGGCCTCAGCCCATACAACATTGGTACCGTATAAGTACAGTGATATTTTTTGGTAATATACGTTTGTTATTTTTACGTTTTATTGTAACCTCAGTTAATGAAGTAAAAGACATTGCTGAATCTTGGCGTAATTGTGTTCATAATACCAGGATAATAGTTCGAAATGACGTCGAAATAAAATTAGTTCTTACTCGTAAACATAATTTACTATTCTTTTGCAACTTTGGACTGAATCATATTATTGCAACTTGTGAAAATTGTTCTGAATTTCTTCAAAATTGGAACTAATTTTGGCTTTCTAATAAAAAAGTCAGCTTTTAACATTTTAAAAGATTTTCAGACTGTAGGCTTTTCTACTGCAGCTAGTAAGTTTCTTGTTTTTCTAACGACACAAACAAATACACAGACATATCGTAGGTGACGAAGCGAATCTAGACCTCCGTTCGGGAACGGGAATTCCCGTTCCCGGACCGAACGGTCCGGGTCGGGGACGGTCCGGGGAAAGAAATATCTTCCCCGAACTGATCGGGGCGGTCCGGGAACGGGGCGGGAAATGGGTTGCCCCGTTTCCCGACCCGACCCGGACCGACGGGGAAATTCCCGAAACCAATAGTGAATGAAGTTTGAAGATTGTTAACCTGAGTGGCGTAGAACTTCAACTTTTTTTATTTAAAATATTATGTTTCATTGGCAATGTGGTATCAGTCCTACAAAAAAGCGTTTACAAAAGGTTTATTTGGTTTATTTTAGGTTTTTTATTCTAAAATTGTAGTGTAGCTTTTTATCGGAAAGTCAAATTATTTTGGCATAAAGGCTGTTGACATTGTGCTACAAGAGAGTCTAATATTGTTTTAATTTCTCAAAGAATCCAGAAAACCGTTTAAAACAATTTTTAGCAGTGAACGTTATATAAACACAATCTAATTGCTAAAAACTTCATTTCTTATGTTCTTAATTTCTACTCATCAAAGTTCCCCTTCATCATTTGACTTGTAATACAGGCATGCGTTTTGCGTCGGCATTAACTTAAGTCGTGACAAAAACGAAAAAATTAAAAATATGTGTCGGAAATTCCTAGTTTTTGCCGATATTGAATATTTTTACCTTTCATTAAATTGGTGTTAGTGAAAATGGTCTAATTTTGTAAAACCTAATGTAAAACATGCTTTTCAAACAATTATGACTGACCAGCTTCTCATTGTTATAAATTAAATGAAAAAAGTACAAAAGCAATTAGTTTAACGTATACCTATTTTACATGTGAATGCCTATAAGTATACGACAGTACTACAATATGGCAGCAGTGGTTGTAGGGGTGCTAGGGAATATATGCATGCTTACATCAAGCTGGATTATTCCAATTTCAACAGTTTATTAGTCAATATAAAAAATTTACTACTAAAAAATGTTGTTACTTTACTTGTTGTGACTACTGTAAGGCGTATAAGCAAATTAAAAATTTGAAACAAATTAAAGTTAAATTTTAAAATTGTTTCATTTTCCTCGGGAAATTCCCCGTCGGTCCGGGTCGGGAACGGTCCGGGGCGGGGCGGGGCAGGCAATAGGTTTCCCCGTTCCCCGAAACTCGGGTCGAGGAAAAATATTTTCGGGTCGGGGCGGGCAATGCAATTCCCCGGACCGACCCGGACCGAGCGGAGCTCTAAGCGAATTCGCATCTTTCCAAACATGTTTAGAAGCAAAACCGATGTATTATAGCTGAATTTATTTTTTAACCTGGACGTCCCGAAACCCAAAGCTTGAGACCAGAGGTAGTCAGAGTCAATCGTACCAACTTTAATTTCCGTATTAATCTTATGACAATTTGCTCAAATTATTGTTATCTTTAACTAGATGGTGCTATAGAAGTGTGATGAAGTGTGTATTTTGTAAGTGTTTTGATAATTGTGCTAGTGGGAGCCATTTTCAAAGGAAGCCTTTAGTTATGAAATCCACTCATGTGCTAACCATTTTCTAATTTAGATAAAGATCATTAGTTTAGTGCACCAATACAATGAAATTGAACCAACACTATTCGTTGTAATACAATTATAAATAAATTCCACATGATAGACAATTTTGAATAACTTTTTGAAAATTATACTGTTGCAAAATTGATAAGCACTTTGGAACTTAATGAAAAAAATGAAATATAATCAAATATTGTATTATTCAATGGGTTTCTTTCTAATCACACTTACTCCTTTAAATGAAAATATTGAATACTTGTTTAAAATTGTAAATTTCAGTATAATATTTTAGCTGAAGGACAAAACATCCCTAAAATCTTGTTATATATATTTCCAATTCCTAATATTTTCTTGCAATCTTAAAACCGTCAACTATACACAATTATAAAATATTTATATGCTAAAAGTGCGTGCATGGATAAAATGAAAATTACCAAACATTACCTTTGTTGAACGAATTTGGCGAATATTAAATGCCTTTAATTATTCCAGACAGTTGCTTCCAATTTCGACAATGCAACTACTTAACTGATTCCACTAACCACAAGTGTGAAATTTGTTTGCAGTGTAGTTTGCATATTACCTTTTAATTGCTTTTATGTATTCCTGAAAATTTAATCGAATCTGGGACTTAAAGGCCTAAATTGTAACCGTAGTTTCTGAACTTTAAAAGCAAGTAGTATCTATTTTAGTTTTCAATTTAATAGCATTAAATACGGCAAGTAGGATTTGTTAATTGGCTTATTCTTAAATATAATAATAAATATTCATTTAGTCGATATAACCGAAGTTCTTACAACCACACTGAACCAGTCACTTTTGGTAGGAAAATTGGTATATTTAAAGCCGATTAAAACATTGATGATATTAATAAACATAGGAGATACTGCGATCGATTTAAAAAAACTTGTTCTAGTTTATTATACTAAAGATTTTGTTTCCTCCTAGATATCGTGCCTCTTTAGTAAAGAATTTCAAAATGTAAGTTTATTATGGCTTAAAGTATTATATTCAAATAATTGGCAAACATTTGCGTAAAGTCACTGACAAATGTTTGTTTTTGTTATGAATGTGTCATAAGACACCATTCGGATTTTTATTATAACTACCAGTCCTATGCAGAAATTTCCTAACATTTGCTTTGCAATTTTAATGTCGCGAATAATTTCAAACAGCCTTGAAGCGAAGCATGATTTGCTTTTCCTTACATAGATACTTAAGCTACCTTCGCAAACCTGAGGGCAATATGATATTTAATTTTGGTGCCTATCACCACATTACCAAATTTTTGCTGAACATTTATTCAAGGAATTCGATAACAAATTTATTTTTTTTTAAATGTTTTTTAAAAACTTATATTTCTAGAAAAGCAGTTCATAGATAATCAGATTCAACAAGTCACTGCCGCTCTTATGATGGCAAACTTGAACCCATTTTTACTAACGACTGAGATGGCCACTCGAAATTTTGTGTTTCGCATTTGGTAGCAAGTTTAGGACGTGAATTTTTTAAATTTCTAATTTTATAAAAAGCTCTTTGAATTTTAATGGTATGCCTAAGAGATAAGATTTTATTAGATCTATTATTAATTTACTTAAAGGGATACTCCAGTACAACTATTCATTGTAGAAATTGTCATAAAAGTTCCGAAATTATTGAAGTACGCCGTACCCTTTGAAATTTTATTTAACATTGGGCGAAAGTGTGGGTTAAAAAACAATCTAACTCACCTATTGTGATAGTAGAGAGTTTAAAGAATTTTTAGAACAAATTAAAAACCTTTAATTGTTTGAAAACATTCGGAAGAACAATGAAAGCCACGGGCAACTCTCATCAATTTAGCATCTCGGTCAACAGCTACCAAAAGGACACAACGAATGATTTTAGGTCAATAACAAACACAGATACATATGTATTTGTGGGTTTTTTGCAACAGTTAACGCCAGAGCCCAACAAGGGGAGCACTACTGTACTTTACAACAATACTAGACTCATCTCACCTTATCTGAGGCAAATATATATGACGCAACATTTTCTAAACTACGCAACATAGTCTTACGTGTTCGTCAAAATAAAACTAACAAAGACACGAAACAATCCATGTTAACTGACTATTTTAAATCATCGAAATAATTTGTATCAATTAAACCAAATTGCATATTTCTTGCCCATTTGTTTTGACTAAAAATAAAAAATTTTGAATAAAATCATGTGTTGTGTCACCTTACAAAGCAAATCTCTTAAGCAGTTAACACGGAATCCGGCTATAAGGAACCGACTTTGCGGGACCGGCGGTTTCCCTTATACGCATATTTGACTGTAAAAGGAAAAGGGTTTACATTGAAGTCTGACATTTCTAGGTATAAATTAGTTTCCTACCTACCTATTTTATTTTCGCCTGGCCGTTTGGCTCCTTGTATGTTTCAGTAAAGAATGCTCTAATTCACGTTTAGTATAGTTCAGGTGGCTTCATGCCAAAATGTTTTGCAAAATCGTTGGCGCCCTGGCACAAATGACGTTTTTTCGTCTTATCAATTATTTTTAATAATTAGCTAGGTTTATTCTTGCCAGTTATTGTGATTTTTGGATAGTTTATTTCGAAACTGCTCACAATATGTGCTAAAAGCTGCTGCTGAGGAATATCAAATGGCGTTGAAACTATGTTTATTCCTACACTAAAATTTAATTTGCAACTATTTACAATTTTGACAATGAAAGCATCAACAAATCTGTTGCATCATTTTGAAGTTTTTGGAAAATAAAAATTAGGTAATTTCTTCATACATACTATATTTGGCATAACTATTTTTTACAACTGTTTTATAGATTTAAAAAAAAAATCCAATTTGTTTTTTTAAATTCCTCAAGAAATTAAAAATATTTAAAGGAATTATTATTATTATTATTGTGTGTGTATTTAGACAGCCAGATAATCGCCTCTTATGGGCATGTCTGACTGTATCTTGATACAACTTTACTATAAGAGCCACTAGAAATGATACACATGATGGACACATGATCGGTATCTAGTGACTCCCTTCCTTAACTATTTTTACTGATAGAGGCTACTTACGGCCGTCCTGCTAGAGAGCGTGGATTATACTGATCATCACCAGAATATCAAATGTCGTTTTTCCCGTATAACGGAGGCGAAGCCTGACATGGTATGACGAATCGTGGAAGGTTTCTCAGGCCCACCACTACTTCGAATTCGCCATGCCAGAGCCAACCCGCCAGCAGTCACTCTTAACGAGAGTGGACAGGTGGCGACGGCCTGTAGTGGACGAGGAAGAGAGGAACTTCGAGATGAATCTTGAGTCTATACATTTGAATGTACAGTGTTCAGGCATGTAGTAAACTACTATTAAGCTGACTTGTATCTCTGTCTCAGGTAGGAACTACCACAGATAAATACAACCAGCACCCAAACACTTTAGACTCTCACACCCACCCCGTTCAACTCCCCCAACGCCCCACCAAGCCCCATCCCCCCACCGCCCACAATCCAGAGCACTACTGGCTGGCCCCGACTTGGTGACAAGGCGATGCATTACATCTCCAAGCCACCAAGCCGGGGTTTATTTAAAGGAATTACGCATCTAGTCAGATTGTGCTAGTCACTGCTACTCTAATGATACGAAAGTTTCAATTCAAGAAAGTATCTTTTTATTTCAATGCATCTTCTTCATGACACACGCCAATTAGAAATTACTAAAAAAGATCCATTTATCCTGAGGGCGACATTAAAATCTTTAAAAACTTAATTAACAGCGTTTAGGTTAGACACGGGTGTTAACCCATCAAGTAACTCTGTATGATGTCATAATCATTATTGTTACTTATCAACAAAGGCCTTAAATCTTTAGCCTGACGTAATTTGTAACATAGAAGTTGTTAATATAAACATGGTACTGAAGCTGAAAGCAGTAGTGGCAGTAATTAGAAGTAAAAATTTCTGCCAACACTTTTTAAACCAGAAAATATCAAATTTTGACCTGTCACTCTCTCTCTGTAAATAAAAATAAATAAGATATTTAACATTGCAAAATTTACATTTAAACACATGCGATGAGGCTGAAAATTGAACTGCTAACTTCCATCTGATATGTGTTTAATGTATAATATTTATGTTGAAATTACGTGTAATAGTATTAAATAAAACGTGTGATAATTTTATGAAAAATAATACCATCAATATGCTACAATTAAGAAAAATGAAATGTTACAAATTTTTGTTACCTTAAAATAAGTAAAACTTACAATTAATTTCAAGTTTATTTTGTTTCATTCCAAGGGGCCGCACACAAACTGAGTCACCTGAATTCACCAAATTTTGAAATCTACCCACACACCATGTTACCCTCTATCGCATTGCGTAAATGACTATAGTAAACATGGGATGCCATATTTTTTATAGCGATCTACTTTCAACTTAAATGACGCCATTCACTTCCACCCTATGGGAGTATTTTCCTTATGTACATGATTTTGACGCGAAAAACTAGACAACTAGTTTGTCGTGTCTAGAAAGCCTTTCAATTCTATATGTACTTGGATGTTTGCCTGATTAATCTAGTTATTGCACGTAAGCTTGTTAAATTTAAAATGTAATAAAATATTAAACGGCGCGGCGTTGACACTGAATTGTTTTTACAACAGTACAATAATTAATTATCTACCTACGTACGTCCATTGCTAATTCTTTAAAGTTTTTCCTGGGATGGTGTTCCTATCAACTTCTTGTCTCTGCCCATTAATTGAAATTTAATAAAATAAATTAAATCAAATAAATTGTCTCAAATTTATATCCTTAAATTGATACATTTTAATACATAATCACGTAATTTGAAGTGCACAGCAGTGTGGGCATAGTTACAACACATGAAACTATACTGATGAAGCTTATAATTAAAATACCTAAATTAAAAAATTCCAGTGATAAAATTTGAAAAAAAAATTGTTTCTTGGTTGAGCTCAAGCAGTTTGCTTTCATTCTTTTTGCATCTTTAGTTTTGAACCATTATTATGTTTAACATAAAAATAATTTAAGTTTAGCTGTAAGAAAAACAACAACAGGCAAGGAATTTTCAAAACTTTAAAATTTGTACTGTGATTTCCAAAATAGAGAAAAGGTCGTGTAAATCTTCGAAAATAGATCGAAATTCCTTGATTTTGTTACAAAATGCTGTGGTTTTTTCTACCTATCTACATAATTTACCTGAATTATTTTACTTAATGGTTTGGGTTGTGCCAGATGCAAAAATAAAATGGGAGAAAAAAAGGGTAAATTTCTATTTGTATTCTGATTTGTTTGAGCAATCTGTAATGTTAAGTATATTCTATAAAGAGGCAACAATTTAAATATATTTATAAATACATTTAGCAGGTATACTCAAAGCAAGTGACCCGGATCCAGATGTAGACGCTGGTCCGAGCTACGCAAACGTAAGCCAAAAGTATATAACTGAAGATGAAGTTGAGGAACGCCCCGAATACGCATCTCACCCACGAGAATTTACAAAAACAGGTACTCCAATTCCTTTCTGGCAGATGGAAATGAAGAAGGGAACAGAGTACATTTTAAGTCTGCACAGAAAATATGGAAAGCGTGAGAAGCATGAGCGAGTCGCAGCCTACAAACCAGACCTTGAAGTTATATCCGTTGACACAAAAGACTCTTTTGATGATATAGTTGAACTTTCAAGCCTCTACGATCAAACTCTACTTCATTTAGTACCAGTAGATCGACTTTTTCTCTTTCATCGCCAAGACGTTGTCCACGGCATTTTTTTTTGCATGACAAAGACCCTCAACCACTACTGCATCACAAATCACCATGGGCATCTTCTCTACAAAGTAAATGAAATTAAAAAATGCCTGTCATCAAAAACGTTTTTTTTCTTGGATTTTAATGGAAAAGCTGCACTAAAAATATCCCCGTGTTGTGTTTGTCTACAGGCATTACGAAAGTTTAAAGTTTATTGCCCTCCAGGAAATTTAGTAGGTTTCGTAATACAATTCTTTCCATGTCATCTTCAAGAACATGTATTTTCCATTCGGGATGAAAATTATACCGAAATCATTCAATTTCAAAAAATTAGTCTACGAATTAAAGTTCGAAACAATCCGGATCTTATTTTTGAGTACAAGTCTGTGCGGGGGCAGGGGCCACTTGGAAGGATTACTACAAAATTGGCAGATTTAAAATTAGTTAATTTTACAGAGCACGACTACTATGGAATTAAAATTATAGACTCGTTATCACCAAATATCAAAGTTAAAATTATGGCTGCCTGGTTCATTATTTACCAAATATTCTACAAGAACAAAACTCATCGAGAAATTCATCACAATCTTACAAAGCCGGCCAAGCGCTTATTTGCAGATCGGAAGCCATCAACAGAAGAAATCCCCCAAACAGAAGAGGGAAATATTGCATATAACTAAATTAATAAGCAACTAGTCTGTTGCGTAAAAAAATATTTTCCTTTTCTAATACGTTGGTATGATTAGATTCAAATAAACTAATCATTTGAATTTCCAGAATTTCGGAAATATTTTACACATGGTACAGTTACAGTTGGTACTAATTGTTAGGAACGTGAGGTTTGATTCCACATATTGTAATAAGAGCATCCTAAAGTAAAGTAAGTAAAATTAATTCTGCAATTTTTGCAATTAATACGTCAATATGACGCATCATTTAAGGCATGAAGATAATAATTTTGCTATTCTTTACAATGTGTTAGTATGTAAGTAATATACACAATTCATTTTTTTAAATTTATATAGGTCCTTTTTAGGGGTTTCCATTTTAATTCTTCCGGTACAACAATACACTGATTTTGTGAAAATTAAAAGCACATTTATTGTTTCTTATTTTGGCGTGCACCATTGCATTTGAATTAATAAGCAACAAGGGCCTATGTTTTTATCCCTATATAATATATTATGTGGCCATTACGTAATGTTATTTGCAGCAAGCTTAAATTGAAATCAGTGGAAGTGGCAGAATGTTAAAAATTTCCACCAGAAACTTTAAGCGTAGAAAACATTAAAGTTCTTACAGGCAACTAACTACATATGTTCAGGTTCACGCCATAAAATTGTTTGCAAACTCGGACGTGTGTGATTATATTCCGCTGACACTAGCAATAAATCGAATTATATCTGGCTTGTTGTGTATACATAATGTGGTGTATCGTCTGTGAAGGACTGAAATGACCCAATTCCATTTTTAGCTAAAAATAATATCCATTATCTACAAAAATATGTCTTAAATGCATTTAAATTGAACATTTTACACTTTTAAAAACCGTGTAGTTCAAACATTTTGTAGCTTTTAAAATATGCGTAAATAAAACATTTTGCAGTTTCTCAAAAATGTGTAAATAGAATATTTTGCAGTTTTCAAAACTATCTAACGAGCATAACCCGCAAAGCCATACGTGAGATATTCCATAAAGTATTTTTTTCGAAAAGAGCGTCCAAAAAACTTAAAATGGCTCAACAACATGGTGCGCGTAATTAGTTTCGTCCTAATAATTTTTTTTTCGAAAAAACGAAAAAGGCCTTAAAATGGTTTTTTAATCCTGTTTTTAATTTTTTAAAAGAATACCTCAAGAAAAACTTTTGAAAATTTTGTATGAAAAATCATTTTAAAATATCCTGAACTTAAAAAAAATAAAATTTGAAATTTTAAACTTTTTATTTTTTTCAAAATTTTGACTGAACAAGGGAAGGTGCCCATAAAATTTAAAAAAAATTAAAAAATTCAAAATTTCAAATTGTATTTGTTTTAAATTCAGGATGGTTTTTCATACAAAATTTTCAACAATTTTTTTTGAGGTGTTCTTTTAAAAAATAAAAAACAGGATTAAAATACCATTTTAAAGCCTTTTTCGTTTTTTCGAAAAAATATTTTATCGGACGAATCTCTTTACGCGCACCATGTTGTTAAGCCATTTTAGGTTTTTTTGGATGCTCTTCTTGAAAAAAAATATCTCATGGAATATCTCACTTATGGCTTGGCGGGTTATGCTCGTAATTCAAAAATTTTACGCTTTTCAAAAACTCTAAAATTAGCGTTCCACGCATTTTTTGCAATTTGTTTTTAGGAGTTAGCTCATTTTGATTCTAGCTTAGTTTGGATACCGGTCATTCTGGTTCTACACAGACGATGTGGTTATGTTGTGTAGCTAGGCCCAACCGCAAAGTATCTTTTTTGTTCAAGCTGCGTAAAATCACCAAATTAATTTTAGCTGGCGTCAGAATAAGTTATATTTTTCTCTATGTACATTTTACATACTTTAGTATTCTTTTGCGAATCTAAACCAAATATGGCCGCGGGGAGGCCATCTAGCGCTCGTCGAAAGAACATAACTGCCTAGATCACTCTAGGAAAAGTTGAAATTTTTTTATTCAACTTGTCAATTTTTATAGTTAAAATCATAGTTTTAGTTGTTTTAACAATCACACTGTGCTTAACTAATCTAGTTACAATAGAAATAGATCGAAGATATTTAAGTTTTCATAGTTATTTTCAGTTCATAGACTATTTTTGGGAGTTTATTTGTTTCCACCACGCTAAACAATATCCCATCCTACACAATGCACATAATAAGAAAAGAAGACAGAGACAAAACTGAAGAAACTCATCCCCTGGACTCAATTCTCACCGGATTAAGCTAGATAAAACTGAAATACAAAAGAGCTAAGTTCCATCTAATTAATGCGAAGGCCGAAAGGCACTATCCCCATAATTTTCCTACTAGTAGGTCTTAAGATACTAGCAAACAATATATTTTGATAAGTTTTGAAGATGTTGAAAGAAAAAACCAAGACAACACCCCAACTAACGGAGCAGATCTCGTCTATGGTGAATCAGCAAATACAGATAATGTCACAGAAAATATCTTCAATCGCCGCTAACGCAATACTACACACGGTCAACATGATGATTCAAAAATTGGAGAACAAAATATCAGAAAAAATGGAAAGCCTAGAAAACAGTGTCAGCAACAAGGTAACTACTTTAAACGAAAATGTTGAAAAAATAAAAATGCGGAGTGACAAAGGGGAAGCGGAAACTATTTATCTTAAGGACCAGCTAGTGGGATTAATAGAAAACAATACTGACCTACAACATGAAGGAAAAATTAAAGAAATCGCTAATAAACTGGAAGACTCAATTAACATTAAGGTTTCTCACTTAAACTATAAAATTTCTGCACTAGAATCCCGTATGGAAGTGGAACGATCTCAGTGTTTGGGAGCCAAAAACCAGCTAGCGGGTCTGCAGAGTAGCATATTAGGGATAGAAAAAGCAAACATAAATAAATAATTTGTCATTTCGGGCCTGAAAGTAAACAAGTCAGCTCTAGAAGACACCTAAGACCTCTTACCTTATAAACTGGGAATCTGCATTAGCTAAAATGAGATTAAGGAGGCTAGAAGAGCCAGTGTGTCAACTCCAGGCAAACCTCGTTGTTATTCGTGAAGCTGAAAGATAGTAGTCAGGTCTAGCTAATTATGAAGAAAAAATCCCAGTTAAAACACACTTCAAGGGAAGTTTGCATTTACCCTTACTTTAATAAAGCAGAGCAAGCAATGTACAGATATACAACAGAAATGTTCTGGCAGTTTAAGCATCAGCAACCAACAGCAGTGGTACAGTTCATCGGCAGATTCGGCATTGCGGTGGACGGAAAGCAGTACAGAAGCAACGGAACTCAACTAATCGAGGGGGGATGTAACCCTGGTTGAACCAGCTTAAAAAGTATTCTAAATAATTTCTCATCTATTAATGTATATATCGGTATGTAAAATGTATTTCTAATTATTTAATCGTCAGTATTTTCTGGTGGGTGTGAACGCTTATGTCCGTAGTGACATGAAGCTTCGCTCAAGTTAGTTCACGGAGTTTAACTTTTGATGATAAAAGGTCAAAATAATATTTAAGTATGCAACGGGGAAGCTGCATGTACCCACTAGTGGAGTGTAAACTTCAATGATAATATTAGGTTCTATTGGTAATAGCTAATGTGATAAAGTACGTATATTTGATTTAAATATATTTTAATGATTAATGAAGAGAAACAATTTCTGTTATTATAACCGACAAATGAAAGTTATTAATGTGATGTTAAATCGGAAAGTTACATGAAGAAAGAAAACGACTTAAACATCTGAACTAGATGGCTAACTATCACCGTAAACATTAAAATTGTTCAATCAATAACTTACGTATCCATTATTGTAACAATCAAACAATTCTGTTAAAAATTTATAAATTTGATTTGTGTATGGGCCTATGGCCTAAAAATGCAATAAATCCATACTACTACTACTACTACTACTACTACTACAAATATTGCCGCGGAAGGAGCAAATATGCTTCGTTTCACTCACTAGACTTAAAGGCACCTACGGAACTAGCACATATATAAAACAGCCAAACCAATTAAGGTTTAAGCAACGCGCACAAATTATTTTAAATTAGTACTTTAAATTTGACTTAGAATTTTATTAATGGGGCAATGTAAAAACAGGCCTTAAAAATCAGTTACAAATTTTGCGATGAAGTCTTAAACTTTTTAAAAATATTATACACTGTGTCTCACTAAAAACTAAAATAGGAACACTACGTTTATTAGAATGCTTTTTGACTGATTTTATTTTGCCGGTTATACTCTTAAGTAAATATGTATTCGTGGTTGCTGAATACACCGCAAAATTGAGTATACGGCTTACAATTCAATATTTCGACAGCTGTGGTCTTTACAAAACACAGACTGCAAGTAAAACAAAAGTTATCACATACTCAGAAATGTATGAGGAATCTGAAACATGAAACCATATTTTGATTTCCAAAACATTTATTAGCGTCTAAGGCATGAAATCAAAAAAATACAAAAATTTATGTTGCAAAATTGAGTATGCGGGTAGCTATATTGTTTGATTTTCATGGCATTTCGGATTGGTAAGTTTCCAATTTAATTTTTTTTTGCTTGTATATTATTGCTACGCATATGGAGTGACGTATTTTGAGCTTTCCGATTTTTCGAAATTTTATTATGCCAGTAATGAATTCAAGTAGGATAGAAACTTCTCCTGCTATTCGCAATTTAGTTATTCAGAACCGGCAAGGGAATGAAAATGGTTCTATGTTATTAGGTAATATTTCAAACACAGTTTACCTTCACCAAGCTAAAGTGCAAAGCACGATAAACAATTTTAAGATCACTGGAGGGGTCGATTATACCGGAAACCGGGGTCGGAGGAAAGTCTTGACCAACAGAGAAGAAACCCTTACTGTTCGAAAGACCAAGGTCAATTCTAAATTAAATGACTCTACGGCATTAACTGAGATACAAAATGAAACAGGAAAGCAATTAGGTCCAAATACAATCCAAAAAATACTTCACGAAGTGGTCGCGAAGGGTGTACTGCTAGGAAGAAACCTCTCATAATTGCAAAAAATCGTCACAATAAAATCGAATTTGCAAAAAGCTATATTTTAAAGAACTAATCATACTGGGATACTGTATTATTGCCAGATGACAGGAAATGTTAGTATTTATTCACCACTTCGGTCAAGTATTTTTTGGATTGTATTTGGACAATACTTGCTTCACTGTTTCATTTTGTATCTCAGTTGATGCCGTTGGGCCACCTAATTTAGGACTGACCTTGGTCTTTTGCACAGTAAGGGTTTCTTCTGTGTTGGTCAACACTTTCTTCCGACCCCGGTTTCTGGTATAATCGACCCCTCCAGTGATCTTAAAATTGTTTATCGTGCTTTGCACTTTAGCTTGGTGAAGGTAAACTGTGTTTGCAATGTTACCTAATAACATAGAACCATTTTCATTCCCTTGCCGGTTTTGAATAACTAAATTGCGAATAGCAGGAGAAGTTTCTATCCTACTTGAATTCATTACGGGCATACTAAAATTTCGAAAAATCGGAAAGCTCAAAATACGTCACTCCACATGCGTAGCAATAATATACAAGCAAAAAAAAATTAAATTGGAAACTTACCAATCCGAAATGCCATAAAAAACAATATAGCTACCCGCATACTCAATTTTGCAAAATAAATTTTTGTATTTTTTTGATTTCATGCCTTAAACGCTAATAAATATTTTGGAAATCAAAATATGGTTTCATGTTTCAGATTCCTCATACATTTCTGAATATGTGATAACTTTTGTTTTCCTTGCAGTCTGTGTTTTGTAAAGAACACAGCTGTCGAAATATCAAATTGTAAGCCGTATACTCAATTTTGCGGCTAAGTGTACATCGTATGTGCATTATGCATCCTTTCTAGAAATACAAATACCTTTAAAATGCATCATAGCTTTGTAAGTAGGTATTAGTAATTTCTAATATTACCATTGTATGTATTTTTATATCGTGAATATTAAAGCTACACATTGCAATGTCTCAATCTCTCAAGCGGCACAAATTTTTCATATCGTAAGTTTTTAGACACTTTTTAGCTTCAAGTGTCTGCCTATGGAATTTATTGTTTGCCTCTGCTTGATTTGACAATAAAGCAATTACAATCTCGTAGATGCCACTCTGCAGACATTCCAACAATTTAATAAACAGCGTGTAAGTCTAAAATAAAGCACTCACCGTAGAATACTAATAATAAACTTTATTCGTCAACTTCCTTCATTACGTACGTTGCTAAAATGACACAGTATACGAGTTAGGAGGTTCACACATAAAATAGACATCTATCTAGTTTTTTAATTTGAAACTATTTTATAAAAAAAGAAACGTTTAACATTGTGCTTCTTGTGATAAATTGAAAAGTTTTGACTACTTTAATTCTGCGGTCAAGGATCTCATAGTAGGTACAATAATATACATTAAAATTTACTCCATTCAGGGCTACATCCACATACTATAATTAAATGAATGAAATAATGATGCAATAATACTACCATATTGGATTTCTGAGTGAATTATTTTCAAAGAATTCTCTAATTCAAAAAGAAATTTTTAATGTTTGCATTTTCCCGATTTTAAAAATTTATCAGTACAATAATAAACACATTTTTTTTTGGATAATACATAAATTCAAACGGTTTTGAAGAAAAAATTCGAAAACATTCAACTTAACAAGATCAAATCATTTACAAAAGCAGTAGGACAGCGTCAACGGCCTTGATTAGAGCTGCATAGGCGACTGGACCGACAGCATAGATCAAAGAAGCACCATGGAATGCTGGACGGGCATCCTAGGCAACTGGGCCAGCGGAGTAAGCAACGGTCCTTACAGCTGGGGCGGCACAGAGAGCATAGAGAGAATTTTTGCAAAAGGCTTTCGAGCAAAGACATGTCACAACAACTTTTATTTTTAAACGGCTTAAAAAAGTTGTACAACTTGTTAAAATCAGTAAAGTATTTCAAAAAGAGAATAAAGTATAATTATGTACGTAAAAAGGTTGAAGAAAATGGCTTTACATGGATTTGTGACATTTTTAAGAATATTTTGTTGTTTCAAAACAGATTTTCGGAAGACAGTGTTTTAAAACAAGTTCTGTTTGCTACAGAATCTACTACTGATTTTAGTTTTTAAATTAAAAAAGACAGAACAAACTGTAAGCTTAGACAAATGATGACATTAATTTCAATTTGTGTTAAAGTAAGATATACTCCCCAATTATGTCTCAATCTCTTAAACGGCACAAATTTGTCTAATTGTAAGTATTTATAAAATTAATTTAATTTAGATTAATTTTTCTAGTTAATATTTAGCTTTAAATGTCTGTCTATAGTACTCAGTGTTTGCTGCTGTTTGATTTGACAATACAGCAATGTCAGCAATATCAATTTGAGATAATCACTCTGCAAAATTCCAAAAATTTAGTAAGCAGCGTGTAAGTCACAAATGAAGCTTTAACACAGTATAGTACAATAATTAAAACAGACCTTATTAAATTATTTGTCAACTTACTCCATAACCGAGTGTTTCCAAAATGACTCTGACTGACTGAAAAAGTAGAAGCTTCGACAGCTTTAATTCTGCGACCAATTAGCGAAACTCAGTGTGTACAATGATACAAACTATTTCATAGTGGACACACAAATTGTGCTAACCATTCATAGAATCGATCATTTCAAATGTGCTTGCTTTTCAAATTTTTTGTGAACCTACATGACACTTCATACACAATAACTTTTATTCCCTAGTGTATCCAACACTCCTTAACACATAGTGGAACTCAATCTTTACACTGTTAACTGAACCTACAGTTAACAGCAGCTTACCTTACCAAAATAGAGTTTTATATTATTAAGAAAATTATAGTAGATTCAATTAATGACACATTATATGTGGCAGATAGGCTCAGTAGCAGTTGATTCGGATTTAATCACTACATACAGTTAACTGACTGACTGACTCACTGAGAATTTAGGTAACAGGGTAGTTCCAGTAATAAATGTGATAGTCTCCAGTACTTATTGCAATTATTTAGATAATATTTTAAACAAAGTAAAATTAAACTTATTAATTACATTAAAGACTATTACTGAGGGCAGATGATATTCAGGGGAGAGCAAAAGATACAGTTAACCTGGAACTGAGAGCCAGAATGAGGCAATGAAACTTTGTAGTTACTTAGTTTTTAATTTAACTGTCCCAAAATAACTATTTATTGATCAAATTTTAAGTATACAAAATAAATGCAAAGGAATAGTGCATCGGAGGAAATAGTTAGGCTCAGTCACAGTTGAATTGGAATTAATCACTAACTGCAGGCAACTGACGATCTACTTGAGCAATCAAAATGTTTCAGTACTAACTGTAATTAGTTTTTAAAAAAAGTTTCTTTTAAAAAATTAATTTTAATTTCTTAGAGGAAAGATTGTTAAATATTGAATGTTCAGGGAAGAGCGGAGACGTGGCTTATAGCCGATGTGCGCTTTAACTGGGGGCCAGAATTAGAGAGAAGAAAAAGGAAGACGAAATAAGGACACGAGGAGTGAAATTAGAGGAAGCGGGCCTTTGGTCATATGATGATGTGCGTAGTGTACTTTTATATAGCTTTGTTATGGGAGAAAGCAAGAAGCTACGCTACGAACTACAAACATTGATACCGAATAATGCTTCATAGTTAACAGTCAAATCACGTAACTTGTGCGTATCCCACCTCTGTAATACCATCTGTATCACCGGGATAGACAGCTGAATGAGCGGCATTTATTTGAAGATAATAAAAATTGAAATAATGATTAATTTAAAATTTGAAAATATTTTGCATATGTTACAGTAAGTAGTTATTGTTATATGCGTCAACTTTGTTTGTCTTTGAAGCTTTGTTAATGATTGAAATGAAAGTTTAAAGTATTTTATAGAATCATTTATTGTTCAGCTATTTCTGTTATTAACTAGTTAAATTTTAGTTGAAAATTAACACTTTCATCACATCGCCTTTCTTGCAATACATTTCAGTTTGTAATATGCGATTTGATTACATTTACACATATTTTTGTATCTATTTTTACAGTGCTGGTTGAGTTTCTAATGATAAATTCTTGCTTAAATTTTTTTTATTCAGGTATTGAAAAGTTTTGGTTTAGGTCAAACAAATGTTTGCAAAGTCATGCGTGCATATTATGCTGATATTAGGAATTGTATTCTTCCTTGCTCTGATTTGATCGGTATGTATAACGTTGTATTCAGTTAAATCCCTTGTCTGATGACAAGAATAGCGGTGCATATGTTAACTATTCCGTACTTGCCAAATAAACTAAATCATTTCAGCTGGCGTCGGAATGAGAGATGTTAGTTTTTTAAATTGAAGTAGTAAATGGATGGCTTGAAACGGATTGTTAATATCGGCCATTACTGAAGTCGCTAGTTAAATAGTACCTGTAATAACTAGCACCTTAAAGAAAGATTATCACGTGATTTTATGTTTTTTATTTTATCTGAGTAGCTTTGTTTTCTCTGCTCTTGGTTTGTTTTGATTTAATCAAAGTTTTAAATTGATTTTAATTTGAAACTTTGTAAAGTTTTCAACAAAACAAAAATTTTACATTTAGTGAAGTACTATGCTGTTGGAATCATTTTAATATAGAACACAAAAATGTGATTTTTAAAATATGTATTTTTAAGCAATCTGTTAAGTAGACACAAAAATGGTATTCCATTTTGAGGGTAGTTAAGGGTTTTAGGGTAAAGTTGTGACTATTTTTAAAATGTTTTTAAAGAACTGCTTTTTAAATTCTTCCAACCTTCTTTGTTCCAGATGCCAACAAAACTTTAATTTGTGAAGAGCTTAAAAAATGTATATAATATGTTACATCACTAAAATTGTTGAAATCCGTCAAGTATGTCAAGAACAGAATAAATTATGTAAACTGGTATTAGACAAAAATTTGGCTTTACATGGATTGCAGGCATTTTTAAGAAATGCTATGTTTTACGTGAGGTTTTTGTCTGTCTATTTTTCAAACTGATTTAGGTTTGCTGCATAATCTACTATTGATTTTTATTTAAAAAATAAAACGGACATAAACATCAGGTAATATGAGTTTTGATTCTTGGCTGATCTTGGTACTAGACAATTGAATACTTTCAACAGAAACCAATGGCAAGCTTGATTTTGTGTTAGAAAAAAATTGTTGTAGCCCGACAAATATCACCACTGCACTTTATACTTTATACATATTCAAAACAGCCAATCAATTAAATATCAACACTTTAATTTGACTGCCCTATTTTATTATTTATTATGCATAGTTTGGCATTGCTTATCATGGTTACACTGCCTGACTTATTCTAAGGAAGACTTCAACGTGTGCATCTCATTCTGTAAGTTGCCCAAATAGTTATTATAATTTCAACTGGTGTCAAAGTAAGATTTAATCCCCCCCAATATACACAGGTTAGCACAACCTGCAACCTTTTGCAATTCTAAACGTACTAAAGAACATTATACATATGCACATAGGATACGATGTTTATTGCTTGAAATAAAACATTTCTTCACAATTTGCAATAAAAGTTACTATTTTTGTGAGGTTTTTAATACAAAATTCGTATATGTTTTAAGACTGCAGGACCATTGGCTTTAAGAGGTAGGGGTCCATATGCTGTTCATTATTAAAAATATAAGCGGTAGGGGGTTTGGGCCATTGGCTGTTAATAATGAATGTAATAATAATAATTTATTCATTAGGTCGATTTAACCGAAGTTCATACAACCAGACTCTACCAGTCACTGTGGGTGAGGAAATAGGAGGCTACCGCGTTAGATCGTCTCGGTCTTTGTACCCTTTCACCTATCCCCGTCCCCTCCTCCACAGTAAAGGAGTGTCATTCCCTAGGCCCATACAGTAAGTAGTAGTCACTAAGGAGCACCGTAGGAGATTTGGTTTCAATCAACCATCCAGTGACGTTTACCGTACAACACCGAGCCGTAAACGATTACCAGTGGCCGAGGATTGAAGACGGGTCTGAGACTGTAAATTTCGTTACAGTCTGCAGTCCTAACCGCTCACCCAAGCACGCCTGCTTGTTGATAATGAATGTGTCCTATTTGATGTTAAATTTTAAATTTAATTTGAACACAAAATTAAAAAGTTATTTCATGATGTCGACCCAATATTACACGAATTTAAAAGTTGCGTATGAAACTATTGTTGATTGAATAGCTGGTGGCTGGTGGCTGGCTTTTGTAGGCCTTTCTCTTTTGGGTCTTGAGAAGTTGAATTTTGCTACTTTGGCTGCCATTGGAAATTAAAGGAATCCACGTTAAACTGCCAAGCCAAAGATATTATGTTTAGTAAGATGTTTATGTAAGTACGATGCACTTTCATTACCTTTAAGATGCACTAACTGTACATTGTACCTTTACTGCACAGCTCTTTTCATGAGAATAACAGTAGTACACTATTGTATTCAATACTTGCCTCTACCGCCAATAGCTTTTTATCTAATTAACTGCCAATATGAAATCTTGTGCAGCCAATGGCCTTTTTGCTACCGCCAAGTGCCTTTATGCAATTTTTTTATATTTCAAAGCTTCTAAATCTGGCACACACAATCAAATTTTAAAAGTCAATAGTAAAAAGCACACGGATATATATGTTTATAAATAAAAAATACATCTATCTACATAATCTCTCAACTTAAAACTATTTTATGAAAAATTAAACGCTTACCATTGTGCTTTTTGTGCTTATTGCAAACACTTCGACAGCTATAACTCTGCCACTCCATTTAAAGGAACTCATGGTGTGTACTATGGTACAAAGTATTTCATAGTGGACATACAATTGCTCCAACAATTCATGAAATCAATCATTTCGAAGTAACTTGCTTTTCAAATTTTATGGCGAATTTAAATCACACTTCATACACAAATATTTGTGACGTAGTTGACCTTTTTGATGTATTTATGAATGTTCATCTTCCGGTGTTAAATGTGACCGAATATTACAAATTTCATACCCGGCGTTAAACATACTTTCCGTTTTCACTACTTTATGAAAGTTTAAAAAAAAAGAAAAGCAGATATTTGAAATTAAAGCAAAATTTAGAGGAGTAAAAATAGAAGCACTGTTAATCAAGCAATGTAATCAACCCGAAACTGCTATTTAAGATAAAAAATTTTATTTTGAATTTATTGTGATAAAGATGTCACAATTTCGACACCGCTTGGGAATTGAGTTGGCTTGTAATTAGAACTCTAGGGTCCGAGGTAAGTATGGCTGACGTAAATGCAGTATTTAATAAATGATGTATCCTGATTTGTCTGAAAACGAAATAAAATGATTATTTTATAATACACGAATAAAATGTCAAGATCATAAAAGCAAGTAAATAGTTCTATTTGCAAAATTCAAAAACATGTAAATGAAACATTTTGTACTGTTTACAAACTTGTACGAAATATATTTCATTATTCTCTCTTGTGTAGTTGAATTGAATCGACATAGTTCATTTTAGTTCTAGCTTGAATTGGACATGCACCATTTTGGTTCTTCACTTAAATTAAATATGTTGTGAATACAGGAAACAGTAAGCCTGTCAGTAGTCTAATTGTGTACCTTATGCGTATCCCACATTAACCTTTTATGATTAAATTAGGGAAAAAATGATACAATAAATTTATTACTACTAATTTGGATCTCTAAGCTAATTAATTTTCAATGAATCCTCAAATTCAGAAAGTTATTTAATTGTTTTTGTATTTTCCCGATTTTAACACTTATCAGTACAGTTAAAAACAAAAATGTATGAAATAAAAGAATCAGCGCCTCTTGTTGGGTATACAAGCTGAAGCAAACAGGTTAACATGTACCAAAATGTTTTTGAAAAGTACAAAATTTGCTCGTTTGACTGATGACAAAGTTAAATTCCAGGTTAATTCACATGTTGGTAGGCGAAATAACCTAAATAATTTCATGTGACGTCGGAATGTGGTTTGTAAATGGTTTCTCTGTGTAAATTCTACATACTCTGCCAACGTTTTGCAATTCTGAACACAATATGCTAGAGCATTTTGAGACTTTAAAAAAATAAAAGTTTGTAATTCCTACAGCATTGACATTCATTTATGGTTACTTTACACTTATGGTTACTATACACTTATGGTTAATTATAACTCTATGGAGTGGCATTCTTTTAGAGCTTGAAAGTGAAACGAGTCAAATGCATTAAAAGCTGTGACCCGTTGCGTGCAATCATCACACGAACGACTATACAGATCAAGATGACTAGACCTAAAGAGTACTAAAGACACAGAACTAACAGCTAGTCCCCTAATTAAAACAGCCGAACCATTTAAAATTTAAGCAACGCGCAAAAGTAGATTATTTATAATCAGTATTTTAAAATTTTTAAATATGGCTTGGAATTTTATTATTCAAGGCAATAATAATTATAAAAACAGGCCTTAGAAAGCAATTACATTTCTCAACAAAGTCTTAAATTTCTAAAGTCACTCAGCATTCAGTGCTAAAACACATATGAGGTGTAATTTACAAAATAACTGGGCCCGCAGCAACGGTCTTGACGACGGGAGCGGCTCCATAGACGACTGGGTTTCCGTGGTAAGTTCTAGAGATGAGGGCAGGAGCGGCAACAACAGCGGGAGCAGCATAGGCCACTGGGGCAGCCTTCACAACTGGGGTGGCATAGGCAACTGGAGAAGCGTAGGCGACTGGAGCAGCATGAACGACTGGAGAAGCGGCATAGGCGACTGGACCGGCTGAAAGAAGACCACGGGCAACTCGGACGAGCTTAGCAGCTGGAGCCACAGCGACCAATGGGGCTCCTCGGACGATTCCGATTGAATGGGAGACAGCGACTGGGGCATCGTAGGCGACTGGAGCGGCCTTGACAATTGGTGCTGGAGCGGCGTAGGCAATTGGGGCAGTTTGAACCACTGGAGAAGCGTAGGCAACTGGACCGGCAGAAAGAAGACCGCGGGCAACTCGGACAAGTTTAGCAGCTGGGGCAACGGCAACCAAAGGAGCTCCACGGACAATTCCAATTGAATGTGAAACAGCTACGGGTGCAGCATAAGCCACTGGGGCTGCCTTGACAACGGAACTGGAGTAGCGTAAGCTACAGGGGAAGAATATGCGACAGGGGCTGCAAGAAGTCCAGCGCTGGCAACAGCCAACAAGCCACAAAGTGCCACAATGACGGCCTGAAAAGTTACAATTCAAACAATTAATTAGTTTAAAAAATGTTTTAATTTAGTATTTTAATGCCAAAGGGAAATAGAAATAATATTGTACAATTCTTTGACTTACAGAGTTCATTTTGACGATTTGGTCGTATTGCGGGGAGTTGTTGTTGTTAGATGAAATGAAAGTTGCTGAATGCAAAATGAATGCAATGCTAAAAGCAAACTCACAGAAATAGAAATAAACAACAACAAACAAGAAGAAGAAATGCAGCACATTGCGGAAGGTCGAGATTGCTAAGGATCTCTTCCTTATATTTTTTTCTCCTGCGTTATTGTGAACCGTGATGATCGTCGCAATTCGGAATTAAATTGAATCAGAAATGATTTTGGGCACAGTACATAGTTTATATTTAAATTCAGCCCTTATGTATACAATATGTAAATGTACTTTGTATTTGTGGCTAAAAACGGTTATGCTCTTTTATTCTCATACAAATAACTTCCAATCGCAATCGTAGCTAACCCATTACTACAAATTATATTGCAAATCATAGCATGCAGTTATTTATACATATAGGTAATGTTTTATTTCTGCATTGTACATAATATGTAGAATTTAAGACGGTGACAGCACCCAAAACACTGCAAATATTATAAAGACATATTAGTTTCCAATAGACATTATTCCTTATTTGTAATACAACAGTTTAAACCTTGATCTAGACATTTTAACATAAGGTGCACAACTCTGAAATATACAACGGCGCTGAGGCTGTAAACGAAGCGCTGCTGTGTTCGAACGTTGGTAACAACATGTGCCCTGTTACTGTTCATCACAGTGTACAGCAGCAAGTCAGTGCACAATACCTGCGCACTTACAGATGAAATTTATTAGGTACGGTTCTAATAAAATATCTTGTAGAGTTAATCTTACGGTACGATATTGTATTTTAATTTTAAAATTATGTGCAGCTCTGTAGTTTTAAAAGGATGATTATACGGATTTTATTTTTATTATATATGCACAATAATAAGTTTTTGAACCTTATATTTTTAATGTTAATACTGCCTAATACTTTAAAGTAATTTCAATTAATCACAGTATTTCATTTGCAATCAAATTATTCATATAATCA
The DNA here is from genome assembly GCA_949802685.1 of Dicyrtomina minuta. Classification (NCBI taxonomy): domain Eukaryota; kingdom Metazoa; phylum Arthropoda; class Collembola; order Symphypleona; family Dicyrtomidae; genus Dicyrtomina; species Dicyrtomina minuta. Next base: position 119,797,799 of record OX461808.1, on the reverse strand, counting down.
TTTTGTAAGGCCGTAATTAGATTCTTAAATAAAAAATTACCACTAAAATGTATTTCTACTCGAAATTGATTGAAAAAACCATCCCTCGTCTCTATGTATTGCCTGCTTTGAAAAGTTGATTTGCATGAGAGACTATTAAATTCGATTTGCGCGAGATCTATTAGAATTTATCCACTGTCATTTTAGCTTGATTTAATATTGTTATTGTTATGTGTGAGACATTAATTTGACTACTCGCGGACTCTATTTTGAAATCTAATATCAATTATCTCTTCAGGCGCTTTTTATAAACTGCGGCTCAACTCTTTAACTCCCAGCAGTAGTAACTCTTTGTCCTTCGCTAAATTAGTGATTAGTTCTTGACGTGTGAAATCGTACTAATAACTTACCAGAATTAATTTAAATTATTAAACCCTTACTTGACAAATTAAAACAAAATTTGAAGCACTAAAGGTCCTACCTTTGAAGTTTCATATTTTTTTTTAAATTACACCTCAAGAGAATGACTTTTCTTTAATTTTTCAAAAATTAACAAAAATTGAATTACAAAACTCCCTGAAACTGCTATTTACATAAAAGTAGAACAATCACAAAACTGCAATTTTTATTGAAATCGTACACAAAATTAGAAGTACCAAGGTGGTGTTATTTCTAAAATTCGGATTTCTAAAACTTTGGGAGGCTATTGTTAACGTACAGCGTAAAATGCAGTCAAGCTATCACACAATTTCTTCTAATTATGGAACACACAAATTGTTTAGCTACCTTTCCAAAATCCCAAAGAAAAATATTTAGTGGTTCCAAGAGACAAGTCACAATTTCCAAGAAGTTATATTTTTTGAAAGTAAATTGGTAAGTGGTTGTCTTGTAACTGATGGTTAACAACTGTTGCGACTAAAGTCGCAATTTGAATCAAGGTGCGCAGCATGGTTACTAATTAATTCGAAATTAAGATCATTGTCGTTTATTTTCAACTTTTTGAAATTTCAGAATTGTCTTTCCATGCAACGTATAAAAACAACAAAATAAAAACACATTCGACATCACAAGATCAAATCATTTACAAAAGAACTGGGGCAGCATAGGCGACTGGACCGGCAGCATAGGCCAATTAAAAACCATAGACGACTGGACCAGCGGAGTAGACAACGGTTCTAACAGCGGGGGCGGCATAGACAGCTGGATGAGCAGCATAGACGGCTGGGCCGGCAGCATATGCTACTGGATTGGCGGCCAAGAGTCCACGTGCAACTCGGATGTGGGGAACTCCTCCGTAGACGACGGGAGCAGCATTTCCATGGTAGCTTCTGGAGATGAGTGCTGGAGAAGAGTAGACGGCTGGACCGGCGGCATAGGCCAACGGAGCACCCACGACTCCAGCGCTGTACACGGCACCGCGGGCAACTCGGACGAGGGTGGTGGCTGGATGGGCAGCGATGAGTGGAGCCCCACGGACAATTCCACTGCTGTGGGAGACGCCAAGTCCAGCCTGGGAGGAAAGTTGACTGCTGTAAACGGCTGGGACAGCTAAGAATCCAGCGTTAGCAACAGCCAACATGGCGGCGAAAGCGGCAACAACAGCCTGTAAATCAAAAGAAATTATTATTTTTAATCTGTGATTAAATCAAGGCTCAAAATTAGGATAACTTTTTGCAAGCGGTACACTTTTTAGATGCTGAGCTTAAGCATCTATAGGAATGGCTATGCGGGTCCGTCTGTCTGTCTGTCTGTCTGTCTGTTCTTTATGCGCTACAGGTCACAGTTTTTAAGCGATATTCGTCAAATATTTTTTAAATGGCCACAAATGCGAATGAGAAGTGCCCTATTGTTTTTGAGAGCGATCGAACTAACCAGTTTTTCACAATTAACAGTTGACTGGACCAACTTTTTTAGCCATCTAAAAGCATTGGAGAAAAACGGGTGATTTGCCGCTTTGCATCAGCCAAATGCACCAGATAAATGGTTTCCTTACAGGCGCCAGTCAATGCACCAGAAAAATGCACAAGTCATCAGCACAAGCTACCCGCAGAAGTTACCTGCACCCACAAAGTATCCCTAAGGAGGGAGGTGTACTTGGGGTCACCCGCAGATGACGTCCCTAAAATCTAATTTGTTTTTGCTAAAACCATTAAAAAACTTTAAATACTTGCATCCTCTACCCACAAAGTATCCCCTGAGGGGAGGGGGTGTACTTAAGGTCACCCACAAATGACGTCCAAAAAATCTTAATTTTCTTGGTATGAACATTAAAAAACTTTAAATACTTGCACCATCTACCCACTTAGTACCCCCTCAGGCAGTGCAAGTCAATCGGTCCCTAATGAGCCCTTAAAAAAAGTGACCGAGGACCGAAACGTACCTTTCTTTTTGGCCTCATTTGAGCCTCCGTATTATTTAACACAGGCTGTCCTGAGCTTGTCTCAAAAGTATAGAACTGACCGGACCTCCGGTCAGTGCAATCGGTCCTACCGGTCAACAGCTCCGTGTCTTACACTGCCCTCAGGGGAGAGGTGTACTTGGGGTTACTCACAAATGACGTCCCAAAAATCTTAATTTCTTTGCTAAAACTATTAAAATACTTGCATCCCCAACCCCATGAATTATCTCTTAGAGGAGGGGGGGGTTTAAGAATTAAAACAAGTCACAATCTTAAAAATATAAATATTTCTTATACTAATGCTTTACCAACCGCAAACTAATGCTTCCCTACTCAACAAATCATCCTTTTTAGGTTCAGAAGGGCGGCGGGGGGGGGGGGGGGGATTCAGGATCAATCGTTAAATACGTCCGAAAATTTTAAAGCCTCGAACCTAAGGTTGGAATGGAGCACGCGACACCTAGATTCCCGTCTACAGCAATGAATCAGTAATGGCCTGAGCTACGAAATCTCTGATACGAATCTGTAAGCGTGTCAGATATGCAACACATAAGATACATAGAGTCCCGTCAGCAAGTTAGCTTTGTTTCCTGTCGTTCCAAGAGAAAGTCCTGCTACGTTTCGTGTCTTGCAAAAGAGCCGGCTGCTTTTTGTTTTGACGACGTTAAGGCTGGTAGGGGTCAGACACAAATGGCGTTGCTTACCTTAAGAGTGGGTCACTTGACATTCCACAGTAAGGGCATCCATTCAAGCAATGCTTAAAAAGGTGACAAGCAGTTGGGTAGGCTTATAATTTTGGTAAATTTATGTGTCGTCATTTGTGTCCGTTCCCGAAGCTGGTCAAGCATACGAACTTAATATTTTAAGTTTGCTATCTTGTATTTGAATTACACTCGAAAAAATCTATGCTTATCTGCATCGAGCACGGAATGTCGGCAAAAACCAATTGCAATATACCATGATATATTTAACGTGGAATTAAAAACGGGTGAAATTCACGACTTTTTAACTTTATGCTGTAAACATAGGCACGTTGATCGTAAAAGGGTAGTGACCGTTCATAAATAACTTCATTAGAAATTTCTATTTTAGAAAACCCACCCCAACTATTTTTACTTCATGCTGTGAACAAACGAACGAAGCTTATAGATAGTCGATGACCAACTAATAATGGCGTCATTCAAATTCTCAATTGTAAGGAACATAGTTTAACCTAATGGCACGCAGTTCGTAATTTTTAGTGTCCAGTAAATCTTATACATAAGTTATTTATAAATTATATTTCAACCTGGAGGGTTACACGAGTTAGGAGCCATGCAAGGATCATCTAAAAATGACGTCATTTAATTATTTTAATTATAGGAATCTCCTCTGTCTTTAGTTCAAAAATCAAATTAATGGATATCCCTAACACCGTCTTTTTCTAGCATACATACAGGGATCCTTCATAAATGACGTCATCACAAAATCACCATTTTAAGGATCCTTGTTAGTGCTGAATGCAAAATTTGGTAGATTTATATCTTCAAAATCTACTTTTACTAGTATACACACAATAATTGTCCATAAATAAAGTCGTCTAAATGTCATCATTTAAAAAAACACCCGTTATAAGTTTAAACATTATGTAATATAGTATTTTTAGCATGAAATATTATTATTGTACATATTAGGATCGTCCAACAATGTCGTCACTAAAATATTGCACTTTGGAGGGTATAGAGTGTATTGTATGTAAATAATGTGAGAAGATGCATCAATTGACTAAAGTCAATATTTGCTGTAAGCTCAGCATCTACTTCGGGCCCACGGTAGGCAAATCCGGCGCGAAGCGCCGGATTTTTCTTGTAAAAATGATTTAATTACGAAGTTCATTTTGATTTCTTAGGAGGAAGTTTTCGTGTCTTGTTGTAACTGAAGTGATCTGAGAGTGAATGTGAATTTCACTGGACAAAATCATTGCTTTTATACAACTTGAAAAAACTGTAAACAATACATAAAAAACGCAAAGATTTTAACAGCTCTTTCTTCATGGAAAACATCCTAGGTTTTACATTCCAATGTGCAGTTGTAGGAAACATAACAGTTATAGTAGCACACATCGAAACAGAATAAAAGTACCTACCCACAGTTTACTACTCATTTCTATGCTACAGCTAATTGTATTGTGCAGCACTGCAAGTATTCTATCCCAACCTTCTGCCTTGACTTCTGCTTCTGCTGATATTTACATCTGTTTCTGCACCTGTAGCCTGTAGTTACTAATACTATAAGCAAATTTAATTAGCACCTTATTTATTATTCAATTAAACTTAAATCGTATACTTACTAATAGTTCTTTTTACTGTTGTTGGTTTGTTTCAAGTTTGAATTGAAGCATAAAATACAATTAATTTGAATTTTTTTCAAATGTATGTTAGATGCAATTATGTAATTTTAAAAATACTTTAGTTTTCCAGCAAAATGTTAAACATAGTAAACATACAAGCAATTGGTATACTATTCAAACGGTAGTTAAGAGTTTTAAAGTAATGATAAGACATAAGCATGATGTAATATAAGTTTCGACAATGGGCTGAACTTGGCTCTTGGCATGCTTTCAGCATAATGCAATGTCAAGCTTGATTGTTTTTTTAATAAAATTGTTGTAACTAGAAAAATTTTGCCACTGTAGAATCAAAACAGCCAAACTGTTAAATATTCAGGTTGCAATTTGACTGTTTACTTTTGCTATTTAGCATTCGTAATTTAGTACTACATATTTATCTTGACTCGTGTTCTACAAACACAATCGAATTTCTAAGGCTAGAGAATCTTGTCGCCGTTGTTAAACAAATCATAACAGTAATTTCAACTGGCGTCAAAGTAAAATTAATTCCCCACCTACATATATAAATAATTTATTACATTCTTCAACCGTTTTGCAATTTTGAACACACTAAGGAAAGCAATACATAGCATATGACTCTTATTAAAATTAAAAAATTTATTCACAATTCGAAAACAATTTGCTTAGAATTTCTTTTAGTGTTTTTAATAAACAATTCGCATTTTTTTAAATATTTCAAAGCTCCTAAATCTAGTAATTACACCAATGAACATATTTCACATTTCATTAGTCACTAATTCTCTTGTGATGCGTAATATAAGCTTTCTGTACTACGAGTTAGACAATGGCGGGAAATTCAGGACATTAGGGTTAACGTTTTATGAATTTACACAAATTGTTAGTATGTTAATAATATACAATGTGTCCCACTCAAATAGGAATACTGCGTATTTCGTTATTGAGTTCCGGAATTTACGTGAAACATGTGTTGAGTGCAATAGGGTGAGTCCTATTCAATGTATCCTAACCTAATTATTGCCATATACCGCGTGTAAATCAATTAACCAAACATGAAGCTTTAACCCAGTGGAATTATAATAAACTTTATTCGTCAACTTTTTTTTGTTACCAAAAGTTGTAAAATAAAAGAGCACACGAATCAAGAGGTTTACAAGTAAAACAGACATGTATTTAATTTTTCTATTTGAAACTATTTTATGAAAAAATGAAACTTCTAACATTATGCTCCTTGTGTTAAATGAAGAAGTTCCGACTCTAAACACCTATAATTCTACATTTTGCCAAAAACAAAAGTAAAGGATGGTGTGTAGCAAGACGCAAACTGTTTCATGGTGGACAAACAAGTTATCGTTCAAACAATATTCATAAATCGATAATTTCAAATGAATTCGCTTCAAAACATTTTTTGTAAAATGAATTATTGACGTATTTCAATCTTTCGGCAACCGGTGGATACTGTTTCTGCCAGAGTATTACAACACTAATTGTTAAAAATTTTTACTCGGCGTTAGGCTTAATATTTAATTTTCAATACCTCATGAAATTTAAAACAAATAAAAGTCGATATTTTCAGTATAAACGAAATCAGGGGAGGGGGGAGGTTGTGTTCCTAATGCGTATTCCACCTTCATCTATTTTGATAAAGTTAATGAAATATTGATACAATACTACAATTGCATTGACTCTCCGAGATAATTAATTGTCTCCAATTCAGAACGATATTTTTATTTTTTGCATTTTTCCTATTTTAAAAATTAATCAGTACAGACAAGTTCACTTAAAAGGGATTCTGTTAAAAATGAAAACCGGCTAAACGGGACAGGTTTGACGTGTTTGGTTGGCCAGCCTATGTTTCAATGCTAAAATTATCCGGTTATAAGGGAACCGCTAAAAGGGATTATCCGGTTAAAAGGGACTTTTTTTTAAACGTTTTTGGATTATTTTTGTCTCTTAAAAGGGATTTTTGAAAAAAAAATGATAAAAATAAAAATAAGACGGACATTGGACAGACCCGGTCAAGTAGAGCACTACTGTTCCTGACAACTATAAACTGCACTTATCTTGTCGGAACATTTACATTATCTAGCATCTAAGTAGGTCGCCGTATTTATAGATTGTAAAGCTTTCTTGGCTGTTAGTTGTTAGTTCTTGGCTTCGTGTCTTCTGACTCTGACTGTAACTTCCACTGCTTGGTCCAGCTCTATTGAGTTCGCTAGGCAAAATGTTGAAGCGGAAAAGAAATTCTTTAAGTACGGAACAAAAGTATGAAATTGTGCAGAAGTTAAAAACCCACAAGCAAACTTCCACCTTGACGAGGTTCAACCGGATTATCAAGAGGACGACGATGCAGCATTAAAATTAGCTGCTACATCATTAGGAATGGAAGCTTTGGCAGTTGAGACCCTAACGCTTTCTGATTATGCGGCTATGGATGACAATCTACTAACTGAAGAGGAAATGACTAAGGAAACAATTGTCAACAGCATTATTCAATGCAAGGACTCAGATGAAGACTCTGACGAAGAAGAAGAATTCACGGAAAGCGAGGATTGCCTCCCAATTCCAAGTGTATCAGAAGCTTCAGATATGATAGAAAAACTACATCAATATTTTTTAAGGCAAAGAAATACTGAGGAAACAGTTTTTTCGAATCTTTTTAAATTAAGCTTATGTGTGCGTCAAAATCAAAATCAAAATAAATCTAAACAAACCGAATTAACTGACTTTTTTGAACATTCTAATTAACTGTCCACGGACAACATTGTGAATATCTTACTCCTTTACTAAAAATAAAATTTTAAATTCTTAATTGATGACCGAAGTACGCTTAAAAGGGAAATCCCTTAAACGGTTAAAAGGGAATTCGGTTATAAGGTACAAATTACGTCGGTCCCGCGGAGTCCCTTTTAAGTGAATTTGTCTGTACAATGAAAAACAAAAGTTGCAGACTAAAAAAAGAATCTGGTTGGTAATAGCAGCTGTAGCAAAAAGCTTAACATGCACAAAAATGTTTTTGGGTAGTACAAAAATTAAAATTACAGGTTTTAAAGAAAACATTCGAAGACATTCGACATCACAAGATCAAATCATTTACAACAGAACTGGGGCAGCGTGGACGGCCTTGACTGGGGCAGCATATGCCACTGGACCGGCAGCATAGGTCAAAGGAGAACCATAGACGGCTGGGTGGGCGGCATAGGCGACTGGGCCAGCGGAGTAGGCAACGGTCCTAACAGCGGGGGCGGCATAGACAGCTGGATGAGCGGCATACACGGCTGGATGGGCAGCATAGGCGACTGGACCGGCCCCAACAAGACCACGGGCAACTCGGATGTGGGGAACTCCTCCGTAGACGACGGGAGCAGCATTTCCATGGTAGCTTCTGGAGATGAGTGCTGGAGAAGAGTAGACGGCTGGAGCGGCAGCATAAGCCAATGGAGCACCCACGAGCCCAGCACTGTATACGGCACCACGGGCAACTCGGGCGAGGGTAGTGGCTGGATGGGCAGCGATGAGTGGAGCCCCACGGACAATTCCACTGCTGTGGGAGACGCCAAGTCCAGCATGGGAGGAAAGTTGAGTGGTGTAAACGGCTGGGGCAGCCAAGAATCCAGCGTTAGCAACAGCCAACATGGCGGCGAAAGCGGCAACTACAGCCTGCAAATCAAAAGAAATTATTATTTTTAATCTGTGATTAAATCAAGGTTCAAAATTATTAAAACTTTTGTCCAGCGGTACACTTTTCTTTGTAAGAATAATTTACTTACGGAGTTCATTTTGATTTCTTAGGAGGAAGTTTTCGTGTCTTGTTGTAACTGAAGTGATCTGAGAGTGAATGTAAATTTCACTGGACAAAATCATTGCTTTTATACAACTTGAAAATACTGTAAACCATTCATAAAAAACGCAAAGATTTTAACAGCGCTTCCTTCATGGGAAACATCCTAGGTTGTACATGTCAATGTGTACATAGTTGTAGGAAACATAACAGTTATAGTAGCACATATTGAAAAAGAATGAAAGTACCTACGTACAGTTTACTACTCATTTCTATGCTAAAGCATAGCACTGCTAATTTCATTGCGCAGCACTAACAGAATTGTATGCCCCATTCCCTACCTTCTGCCTTGTTTTTTTCTGCATTTACAATTTACATCTGCTCCTGTAGCTGTAATAACAAGTACCATACACAAATGTAATATCACGGTATTTAGTATTTTATGTCTTCAGTTCAAATCTTGCACCTCATATGGTTTTTTCTGCTCTTGGTTTGTTTGTTTTTTTGGATTCGATCAAAGTTTGTAATTGATTTTAAGTTTAAACTTTTTGAACTTTTCAACAAAACGAAGATTCTACATTTAGTATAGTACTATGCTGTTGGAATTATTTTAGTAAAAGAGGCAAACATGTAATATATAAAATCCATTTCTTTTAAAGCAATATGCTAACTGTACATTCAAATGATTTTCCACTTAAACGGTGGTAACAAGTTTCAGTGCAATGCTCTAAAATCTTTTGAAATATTTTAAAAGAGCTGTATTTTGAATTTTTGAAAACGGCTTTGCAGCATATTTATGTATGTTAAAAATTTTTTATTTTTGAACAGCTTAACAAAATTATATCACTTAATGAAATTGATCAAGTATTTCAAAAATTGAATAAATTAGGTAATTATGTAAACAGGTGGAAAAATAATTAGCTTTACGTGGATTTATTACATTTTTAAGAAATATTTTGGACTGCTCGATTTTGCTATTTATTAAGCGTATCTTCGTAATATTCTGTTTTTAGGTTGACTCTTATAGCAGGGTTGACAGATTCCGCATCTTCGTCAATGAAGTTTAACAAATGGTTAAAATAATTTCAGCTGTCGTCGAAGTAAGATATATTCCCCATTAATACATATAATTTATCAAAACCTCCAACTTTTTGCAATACCAAACGCATTAAGAAAAAAAATACATAGGATAGGACTCTTGTTAAAACTAAAACATTCCTTCACAATTAATTCCACCATTAAAGCTCACTTTGCTCTGTGGTAATACGGGGTGAGCTGTCTGCACCTTGAAAAAAGCGATTACGCTTTTGAGCTTGACAACAAAAACTTATTTAGTAAAGTGTTCAAAAACTAATGAAACCCACTAAGAAAATTCCAAAAATTAAATAAATAGGGTGCAAGTCAGACATAAAGCGTTAACACAATAGATTACATAATTATAATAGAATTTATTTATCAACTTCTTATTTCTCATGTTACCGAATGTTGCCAAATTGACACAGTACATGGGTCGAGAGGTTTGCAAATAAAACAGACATATTTTTAGTTTTTCAATTTGAAACAATATTATGAAAAATGGTATGCATAACATCGTGCTTCTTGTGCTGAATGAAGAGGCTTCAACAGCTGTAATTCTGCAGCCAATTACAGGAACCCGCCCATAGTGTGTACTATGATATAAATTATTCCATAAAGGACAGATAATTGTTCAAATAATTCATATAATCACTCATTTTAAAAGCACCTGCTTTCAAATTATATGCGAATTAGCATGAAACTTTACCCAAAATAATTTAATTATGTGAAGAAGTTAATACAGCCACTAACGACCTACCTAAAACATCTGTCAACAGTACTGGAACTAAATGTTTAAAAATTCTTACCCGGCGTTAAACTATCTTTTACGTTTTGAATACCTTATGTAATTTAGAACACAGAAAATTCGATATTTGGAGTTGGAGCGAAATATGGAGGAGTAAAAATAGAAGCACTGTTAGTACTAACGCAATAAACCAGAAACTGCTATTTCAGATATATAAATGTCACTTTTAATTTATTGTTATATAAATATAGTAATTTCGAAATTTCGACAACGTTTAATTGGTTATATACTTGGCTAAGAATTGCTACTTCTGCGCATTAATTTAAATTTTGCTGATGTCGATTCAAATGACTAATCTTGAGTTTATGTCTGAGAACGAAATAAAGTGCTTGCGCTTGCTTGCAATCAAAAATTAAAATGGCAACGTCATAAAAGCAATTAAACAGTTAAATTTGCAAATTTCAAAAACATATGAAACATTTTGCAGTTTTCACAGACTTGTATGAAACACTTTACGCATATCACTAATGTAGTTCAATTCATAATTATAGTTATTTTTAGTTCTAGCTTAAATTGGATGTGAACTATTTTGATTCTTCACTCATGTTATATACTTTGCTCACACACAGTAAGCCAGTTAATAGTCGAATGGTGATCCTAATGCGCATCCTACTTATACCTTTTATGATTATAAATTAATCAAATAATGAAACAAAAATGCTACTACATTCGATTTCCGAGTGAATTAATTTTCGAAGAATTCTCCAATTCAGAAAGAGATTTTTATTTTTTGCATTTCCCCGATTTTAAAATTTATCAGTACAATAAAAAAAGAAAATTGCATGGACTAAAAAAAAATAAGTGGCTCTTGTTGGTTATAGCAACTGTGTAGCAAAAAGCTGTACAAAAATGTTTCTGGATAGTCCAAAAAATTAAAGGGTTGGAAGAAAAAATTCGAAGACATTCAACATCACAAGATCAAATCATTTACAAAAGAACTGGGGCAGCGTGGACGGCCTTGACTGGGGCAGCATAGGCGACTGGACCGGCAGCATAGGTCAAACCAGCACCATAGACGGCTGGGTGGGCGGCATAGGCGACTGGGCCAGCAGAGTAGGCAACGGTCTTGACAGCTGGGGCAGCATAGGCAACGGTTCTAACGGCTGGGGCGGCATAGACAGCTGGGGCAGCGTAGGCAACAGTCTTAACAGCTGGGGCGGCATAGACGGCTGGGTGAGCGGCATAGACGGCTGGACCGGCAGCATAGGCTACTGGGGCGGCACCAACGAGACCACGGGCAACTCGGATGTGGGGAACTCCTCCGTAGACGACTGGAGAAGTATTTCCATGGTAGCTTCTGGAGATGAGAGCTGGAGAAGCGTAGACAGCTGGACGGGCAGCGTAGGCCAATGGAGCAGCTCCGTACACGGCACCACGGGCAACTCGGACAAGACCGTGATGAGCGGGGTAGGCAGCGACCAATGGGGCTCCACGAACGATTCCAGTACTGCTGGACACGGCGTAAGCGTTATGGTAGTTGAGTGGTGAGCTGTAAGCGAGACCCACAGCTGGGGCACCCAAGTATCCAGCGTTGGCAACAGCCAAGACGGCGGCAAAAGCGACAACAATAGCCTATTAATTTAAATTTAAAAAATTAGTCATTATTTTGAATATTATCCAATTTCTTATGTATTGATTTCGTTTTAAAATCTCAAATTTAAAAATTGTATGATTAATTTTGGTATCAATTTTTTTATTGTATATTGACTTACGGAATTCATTTTGATTTTTGAAGGAAGTTTGACTTGTGTTAAACACGAGATTTGTGTGTGTAGTTCTTGTAACTGAAGTGATCTGAGAGTGAATGTGACTTCTACTGGACAAGATCGTGGCTTTTATACCACTTCAAAAAGACGGGCAAAAAACATTCGGCAAAAAATCAACGCTTCTAAGAGCCTAAGAGTTCCAAGAAGCACGAAATTTCATGAAAAAAAATAATTCGATGGGTTATTTATGTCTTTGAACAATCTACAGCTCTACACAGTTAGTTACAGGGTAAAGGTCTGCCAATTAAATCAACGGATAAAGTGATGACAAAGTACCTATACACTTTTAAAATAATGCGTATGTTTTACCATAGCATTTCCATCTACAGAAATTCTTCAATTAATTTCATCCACATTTACATATTCTATTGTAAGTATATCCTCAATTTTTTTTACATATCTCCATACATTTTAATTTTGATTGAATTCCTAGTGCGATAGTTTATCATACATCGTATAGCAACCGGCGAGAAGGTCGTCATTGCGACTATAGACTATTTACATCTCAGCTGTTCACTCTCGTATGGAACAATATAGCAATCTAACTTTTTTCTTCCTGCACTCTGTTTCCTATACAATTTTTTTCAAATAAGATTTTATGAAGAGGGTACACTCTGTGCTTCCATTGTGAGCAATTTGTATAGTGAGTGGCTGTCGTTTTTTGTTGCACTTTTACTTTCAGGTAAGACAGTTATTGCGTGCCAATACTAACTAACGATAAGCTATTGATCCTGCCTGCTGACTTTGTTTTTGCAATAAATTGCTATATGCTACATACGTCCTACGTGGCTACCTAATTTAATTTGAAAATCTCACAGCCAGAGACTCCAGCCTTTCTTATGCAGCTTTTTGTTTTGCATCTTGAGATGGATTGATTTTGTACTCTGATGACTGTAGATATTTCTATTTAAATTGAATCACACATTTTTTCAGGATTTTTTTTCGTGTTTTTCTCTGTCTATTATTTGTCAATGATGTCAATAGTTTGTGTACTGTGAGCTGCAGAAAACAAACTTTCTAGAGAGCACTCACTTGAGCTTTTAGCAGCCAAATATCTGGACAAATATATTGCTCAAAAATAGGCGATGCAGCAATGTAGCGCTACATTTTCATACAACGTATAGGGTTAGTATAGGGTATTTGTTTGCCTACAAACAAAGTGTATTATAATTATGCTAATCTTTATGTATCAATGAAAGGAACAGATGCGACAAAAAAGGAGCTCTGCGATCTTTGGTAGTGCGTTTTTTGTTGAATGTTCTTGGTAATCAGCAAGACGTCTGTCATTTACACGTTGGATTTGATTTTGGGTTTGGTTTTAATTTACATGATTTCCGTGTTAGGGTTAAATTATTTATAATTTATAGTGCAATATGTCCATACTATGACGTCTAACGCTATTTGTTGTTCTTTCTTTTTAGTTGTCTGTGTCTGCGGTATAATTGAGTGTAGGACGGTGGCGGTGGCGGTGGCGACTTTACACTTTTACAGTAATGTATATTGCATTAAGCATTAAAAATACGAGTGCTTGCCCTGCTTAAAAAGAATTAATAAATTTGTTATTGAATTAAAAAGGATTTTTGAAATATTTGTAAACAAAAACAGGTTATTCGTTTTGAGTTCAAAATTAATGAAAACTTTATTAAATAAAAAACAGTTTTTAGACGAGTCAATATTTATAAACTTTATATATTATATAGATATAGATAAAAATTACTACACTTAATATTGTCTGTGAAAAACCAAAATAATCCATATCCAATCTAAACCAGAATTAGAATGTGCTATTTCAAAAAAAAATAATAAATGAGATAGTACAATCTTAATAACGAGATCTTAAAAATATCAAAATATTTTATGTTCATGCTTTTTGACGAATGAAAAATGTTCTATTTACATGTTTTAAAAAGTGTAAAATATTTAATTTATGTGTTTTTAAAAAATACTAAATATTCAATTTACTCGTTTTGGAAAAGTTCAAAATTATCTGTTTACATGCTTTCAGGATCATGACATTTTATTTTTGTTTTGTAGATGGACCATTTTTATTTTAGTTAAAAATGGATATGGGACGATATACCTTTGAATTATTAAAAAAATATTTTAATAAACATTTAACTAATTGTGACACTATATAACACCGTCGAATTAAATCAAAATCGTTATTGTGAAACTTCGGCGCGTATATTAATCCCATTGGAATGTTTACAAAACCTGAACTTTGTTTTTACTTCTTCTGTAATTTTTAGCATTTAACTTTAAATATATTTAAATACAAACTTTAACAGCGACTTAAGTACAAGGCAAAAGCGGAAATGATAATAAAATAAAATACAAATAAATTTATTCCTAGAATTATTGTTAGCTTCATATTTATAAACAATAAAATAACTTATAAAAAGTTATGTAAATTATTCAACATCTAGAAAGTGTTAAGAATTTGAGATTGATAAATTTTTCTCGAAATTCGAACTACTACCAGATTCGGACTCAATGCTTAGAAATGTGACCGCACTTGCAGTTGAGCCATAGGCAGATTTTTTCAAAGTAGATTCAGTATTGTTACTTTCCTCTTCCGATTTTTCCTCACTACTCACGTTCGCATCATCTAGCAATACGAGCTGATTCCAGGGCTGAACTTCACCAGAAGCAAACATGCAGTAGAAAATACAGCCAAACGTGTAGACCCCTGTGGCTAGGTAAAATACAATGTGCCATCGATCGAGTGTTTGCTGCAGGCAAAAATAAATTCAAAATGTTAAAAACAATAACTAACAATATATATACATAACAATACTTCAAAGCTTTTGAAATTTTAATTAGAGGTACTGCTCAAACTAACTTGTCCACTTGTAAGAGAGCCGGCCACTAAAGGTGCAAGCCATCCAGGGAAAGTAGCTAAAGCATTCGCAAGTCCCAATAGGGTTCCAGCAAAATTCGGTGAGATGTCAATATGATTTGTCAAATAAGCAGAATATTTTGCTCCCGAGAAACCGATTGCAATAGTGAGGAGAACAACGGTGGCTACTGGGTCACATCCCACGAATGTTATTATGAGAATACAGCAGCCAGGTAAAAATAGGCCTGCGAATTCAAAAGGCGAAAATATTATTACATTCTTGTTTATAAATGTTAAACTACGTAGCGCGAAAGATTACAATCTCGAACAGATGGGCAAGCTAAAATGTATCTTATTTTTAAATGGCGTAAAACTGATTACTTACAAACAATACTGGAAATTTTCCGGATAAGACCAGTTGTCATGCATGACGATAGACGAAGCCGATCAGCCACAATGCTGTATACAAGACCAAATATCCACATCACTGCGTAAGGTAATGCTGATAATAGAGAATTCTGTAATAATTGATTACACAATAGTGTGTCAAATTAATGCTTTAATTTATAAACTTGAAAGAATATTATTAGAAAATGTAGAAAGTACTTCGTTTATTTTGTCAAATACCTTTTTAATGTCAAAGCCTAAAATATTTTTTAAGTACGTTGGAAGTTCATGTAAAAATGTCCAAAATCCCCAGCCGCTACAAGTACTGCAGACAACAATTGCCCAGAATGGCATACTCGTGAGTATAGATTTCCATGGGATACTTTCCTTCATACATCGCTGCAATAATATATACATAATTATGAAACTTTTTTGCTGAACCTACACATTAAGGGTGGGATAATGTGGCAAGCGCTGGCAGCTTCTGCTGACTGAATTTAAAAAAAAGATGCAAAATAAAAATGTTTTGCGCATTTCAAAAACATAACAATAAAACATTTAACACTATTCTTAAAACATGTAAATATAACATTTGAACTTTTCAGAATTACCTAAATAGAAGATTTTAAACTTTTCTAAAACTTGTAAAAAAGTCATCTTGGTTTACCAAAATAGACTTCATTTAAATACAAGTGGTGGTTTTTGAATGGAAACAAATTGCTGCCTAAAAGCAATTAATTTCTTTGCCCTGCCCTGTATAGTTATTGGTGACTAGGTACCTAATACAATTATTGTGCTTTATTGTTGTTGATTTCTATTTTTTACACTCACCTTCCCACTTGAAACACTCACTTGACGAAACATCTCCTTTTCCTTAGCACTGATTCTTGGATGTACTTCGGGACTGTCGTGTGCAAAAATCATCCATATGACACACCACACAAAGGAGCCAAGACCCATCACAAAGAAAACAGATCTCCAGCCCCATGAATTAATAAGGAAACCAGCTAGCGGAAATGCTATGATTGTTCCAGCCTGGGAACCTGAAGTAAATTTATCAATAGAAAAATAGTAAAAATACTGTTCAAGCATGTTAATAATTAGCAGTTAGCAGGGACAGGGATCCTGCCCCATTCAACTAACATACTAATGACACTTTAAATAAAATAATGAGCCATAAACTTCGTACATACCAGAATAAATTATGGAACTTAAGCGGGATCTTTCATCTGGTGGGGCCCATCTAGCTAACATGGCATGCATTGCTGGATAGGTCGCACCCTATAATTGTTCAACTGTATTATATACTCCGCACAGTTACAATAAAATTTGCACATAAAATAGTACATGCATTATCTCTGTGTATTATAGAATTAGATGTTGTAAATTTACCTCAAAAACACCCAGTAAAACCCGAAGAATAATAATATAAATGGGATTATTATGTGCTGCAAATGGAATCAGGATATTTACAATTCCTGCGAGTAGTATGGAAAATCCAAAAATATATTTGGCACCGAATAATTCAGCAAGTCGGCCACCAGGGAACTGGAATAAAATATGCAACAATTTAAAATTCATTACAATATGACTACTCTAAATAAAATACTACTACATTAGTTACAACAATTGCTATAAGATTACAAAATTATTAAATAAACACATTAAATAATTTTATTTAGTAGATTTTCTTGTGACTATACCTGTGTTATAATATAGCCCCAGAAAAATGACCCAATAATAATCGCTTGCATTTTCTCATTCCATATAAATTCCCCTTCTTCATCATCATGAGTTGAGTTCTACAATTAAATCATAACCAATAAGCAACTACATAAAGAGCCCACCCCCACCACCTAACTAAGCAGGCCCCAGCAGGCCCGGCGGGACAGATGGTGCTAGGTGGTGCAATGCTCCAGGGCCGGGCTCTATTAGGGGCTCTTAGGGGCCGGGCTACACGCTCCTTCAGCCTTACAAGGGGCCCGTAAACATTGATTTTCACCAGGGCCGGCCAACACGTTCCGCCGGGCCTGGGCCCCAGCCCCTGCTTGAATGTTCAAAAAACATGTAAATGTGACATTTTGCAGTTTTCAAAAACATGCAGATAAATAATTTTAATGCATTTCAAAAAATTTGGAAATAGAACATTTTGCGCTTTTCTGAATCAACAGTAAATAGAAAATTTTACACGTTCCCAAAACATGATTTAAATACAACATTTTGCTTTATCAAAGAAAACCACCAATAAAATCAAAATGGTGGTTTTTGTATGGAACCAAATGGCTACCTAAAAGCAATTCCTTCGCCCGGGCCGGATTTAGAACATCCTTATCTAACTTATAACTACCGTAAGGCCGAATTCATCAACATTTGTTGGTTATTTTTTAAAGTACAGTAATGTTTTTAATTTGGTGATTAGGTACTTACGATATTAAGTTGTAGATTATTATCTGTAAAAATTGACGAATTCGAATTAAATATAGCTGGCACTTGTAATCTTGGTAAGCGCCTTGGTCCACATTCGTGAATGTTGGATTTAAGATGAACTAATGGAGCATCTGACGTCGTTAATTCCCCGTGGTTTGAATGCTCAGTGATTGCACTACAAATCATACAACAGTTAGGTTTAATAATTTTCCAATTATTTACTATATATTAATTGCAGAAAACAAAATTAGCTATAGTACATAATAAACTCTTTAATTTGTGTAAATTACCTTTGATTAACCATTGCTACAATAGCTATGCTAATGTTAATCCGGAGCATATAATTAAAGACGAAACCGAAGAAGGCTAGAATGGCCATTGAATACCGGGCTGGGATTCCATCTGTGGGTATTACAATTACTTATGTTTTTGCAAGTTGTTTGAAATCCAAACTACTGATATATTTTAACTAAAGTACTCAACTTACTGACTGGCTGTACTACAGATTTAATTAATCGCCTTCTTACGATCAACTAAATCAAAAATGATTGTAAAATCTAATTGTGGGTAGTTAAGTAGTGGGATTTATTACCTTTGATTGCATCCTTGACAGTTTTCAGTCTCAGTGATTTGCACAGAACCATAATCGCCAGTCGTCAGTATCTATTATTTTAGAGTTTTTGTTCTAATTTGTCAATGTAATTTCTAACTAGTTAGAATTTTTGTAGTTTTACTAACTACTTTCTTGAGTATTTACGCTAGCCAAATACTATAAAAATTAAGTAGTACTAATTAACTAGTATTCAGTGTCTACGATCAACGTTGACAGCACTTTTGAGTTATTTTGTCAGTATTACGGTATTACCACCTTTTTTTGGTGGATCGTCGTCGTGATTTTAATTCTAGACTTGTACCTTACGAGTCAAAAATAATAAAATCACTGACTGTAACAATGAATGCGATCAAGATTTTATACTACCGTCGGCGTCGATCAGTCTACAACCAACAACCTCGGCTGCAACTGATAACACTAGCAACAACAATAGTAACAAGTAGTAAATTCAGCAAACTAGTAAGTTATCCTGAGAGATCATTTAACATTTAAGGAATTCGGTTTAAATCGGTTAGCTAAACGTTATTTTATCTACTGTATACTTTCTAATTTTGAATTTCTGCGAACTGCCAAACTGTTATCAGTTTATTAGTGGGTAGGCATTATATACACGCAGTCAACAGTAAATAGTAAGTTATCGTAATCATATTAAAACCGCTTCAAGCAGCTTCAAAATGTTGTACTGACTGACTTTCAACTATCAACCGTCGACAGTTGTATTGTCAACTGACTGACTGGAGGAGCTATTTGTATAATATCCGCGTAAAGCTATCTAATTTCTCTAATTTATCTCATTGTTCATATTTCAGTGTGGAAATAATACAAATACACCACTGGAGTACAGAGAAAAGTAGGCTGTTACTGTCATTGTCAACTGTTGTATGATATCAACCAGAGTCAGAGTATAAGAAAAGTTGAAAGTAAGGCGATACATGTACATTCAACATTGAAAATTGAAATTCCAGATAAACTTCATTAGTCATTAGTTGCACAAACACCGAAGTCGACGACACCATAATTATGACTCTGGAACTCTGGACTGGATCAGAATTATCTACGGCTCGTTGCTCTAGTACGCTGCGGTTGGCAATCTTCAAAAGTTATGGTTCCTTCGACGATATGGACCAATGAGGTACACTATCAACTATGTAAAAGTAGGCAATGCAGACACACACGAATGCTTGAACTACAACTGACAAATACCGATGCAACAATCAGTAAAACATAATTAGGAAGGTAAAACTATTTCTGTTTCGATCATGTGAAAGCGTGTAATTAGTAAATAAGTACTAATGCTAGAGGATACTATACTTTTTTTAATGTTGTATGAATAATCGTTATCATAATAGAGCCAACGATCAGTGGGAATATTCATGTGTATTACTTCACGATGATATAAGAAAATAATTAGGCGTCGTGCACATATTGCGTATACACTTTTTCGACTTTTTTGTACTCCCCCTCCCCCCTAAGTATACAATAGTGATCAGCGCCACTACCCACCCCCCTATTCGTATACAGTTTACAAACTATTGTCTATTGTACCGTATGCCAAGCAAAATATATTTATTAAACGAATAAAACAGTTAAAAAAATGTATAGAATTTGAAATTGTCATAGATTGAAAAGTTGTTGCGAAATAAAATAATTGATAAAATTGATCAGATGTCCTACAGTAGCACTCCTACTTGTCAGAGACATGCCACCCTTTCCGTCAATATTCGATTTATCGTAGAAAAATTAAGGCCTAACAACTTTTTTAAACGAACTTTTCTAAAATATTAGAACTTGACCCCAAAATTTCGGGTCACATGACAAATATAGAATCGCATTTTACCCCACAAAATAATTTCATACCACGTAGAATTTGCTTTTGATTAACACGGTGGTTTTTTTTCTGGCAAATAATTAATTTTTGACCCTACTGACGGCCAAAGATGAAAAATAATATTAATTACTAATTTTGTAAGTTAATTTTTATGATGTAAAATTTAACGTTAAAAAGCAGTTAAGAAACGTTAATTACCAACAAATTATACACCAC
Organism: Dicyrtomina minuta; assembly: GCA_949802685.1. Lineage (NCBI taxonomy): Eukaryota > Metazoa > Arthropoda > Collembola > Symphypleona > Dicyrtomidae > Dicyrtomina > Dicyrtomina minuta. Next base: position 119,777,336 of record OX461808.1, on the reverse strand, counting down.
ACAAGCAAATTTCACATAAATCCAGTGTGGTTTAATGTTTAAACTTTGACTCAAAATTTGGGGATCAAGGTCTAATATTTGAAGAAAGCTCCTTTACAAAAGTTGCTAGGCGCTAAATTCTCGAAAGTTGATGTGATTTTTATGGGAATCTAACTAGGGTTTAATTTTCCACACTATTATAACTGTGCCATGTTTTTAAAAAGGAAATAATGTAGAGAAAGTGATTTTTTATACCAGCATAAAAACATATATTTCACTTATAAACTAAACTTTTATTTTGCTTTTTTTTAACTTTTTAATGAAATAAAATCAAAGAAAATGAATATAAATTAACTAAATTCTTTGGAAATTGAGTATTTTGTGTTGTATTCGTGATCAAGGGCTCAAACCCTCCCCCCCCCCTCCGTTTTATATTATACAAAAGTATCAGGCACTGAGACTCCCTCCCCCCCTATTTTGTATACGCAATATGTGCACGACGCCTATTGATACTCGATAACTGAGGATAATTCTGGAAATTGAGACGCATATAGCGAGAGTTCAAAAATAATATTTAATCCAGTATGTAGTGTAGTATGTGAACAAAGAATTGACATCTCAATTGTAATTTTAACGTATTTTATTCTTAATATCGAACCTTATTTGTAATACGCAATAAGAAATCAATACGTTAGTACGATGTGCGTTTGACTATGTAATTAGGGTAGAGTACACGGAAACTTAAACGATGTAAGACTAGGCATACTGAAACTGACTATAGTAGTAAGATTATAAATAAACTAATTAATACATTAATCAATCTCAGTCATTAGTTAGCGTTTAATTTTAGATATAATTCGTAAAACTGACAATGGTGTTATGTAATTTACTTTGAACCTAATATCTGCAGTCTGCAGTCCTACCTATACAGGAATAAACTCTGTGCATGCAGTGGGGCAGAGGCAGAGTCCATTTGATAATGGAAATGATAATAATAATCGTTAGCTATTTAAAGTTAATAGAATAAAATTTGAAAAGAAGAATAAAAGAAGTGATTCATCTGAGCTAATAATAATGAAGTCCATATACCTTTAGTCTATTTAACATACATTAACTAATTACACAGTGAAGGTTCATCGTTTTACACGGGTTGATATCTTTTGGGTTAGAAGAGAAATAGTTAGTACTGCTAGTTATAGTTATAATTAGTGTGTATAGTTTTCTATTTGTAAGCGCATATCATTTAGACAGGTACCTACTTACATCGTTTATAAGTAGTGGGGACCCTGTCAAGGTATTTAAGTTTTTTGTATATATTACAGATTAGTGATTAGGATTAGAAGGGTCTTTTCCCTCGGTATTTACAGCATTCTAAGTAAATAAGTATTTAGTTGAGACACTCATGTATTTCCTTCGTTTAATTTTTAGTTTTCGAATTTATTTTCTCATAGTGTCTTTATCGAATACATGAATTATGATTAGACTTTAACGTTTAGCGGGATTACCAATATTTTAGTGAGTAGTGAAATATTTTTAGTATATATGTGTCTGTGTCTAGTTCATGCTAGATTTTTATTGGGTTTTTTAGGTGGGTGTGTCTGCTGTCTTCCTACTGTTTTTTCATAAAATTGAACGTGATGGGAATCCCGAAAATTTAAGATTATGAGCCCGATTAGAATTCAGATCCAATACTACTGTGACTGTGAGTGTGAGTGTGTGATAGCTTTATTGTGGACGCAGTTATTTAGATTTTGTTTTACCTTTTGTGGTATTGAAATGTGTGAAATGAGTCTAAAGATGTAAATTATGTTGCCTATGCTGGTACCGACTAATTCTGGATTATTTGAGTGACTTCATGAATTACAAATTACAACCAGCAAATTCAAATATCGTTATTAGTATTCTTGACGCTTTTATGTCGAGTATGCGGAATTTAAACAAGGACGAAATGAATACCAAAAACCGTAAAGCAGGTAATTAATTTAAATTCGCCGATTTTATTAAATACGCAGTTAATTAATAACTGTGAATAGTACAAAAAAATAATACGGTGATTTTCGTGTTCCGTAGATACAATACAAAAGTTTTGAATAAAATTACAAGTCTCGTGTCATGGTACGGTAAGCGTTTGGAGTGCTGATCTGTAGGAAACAAGTCATCATCAACGGGGAAGTAATTAAAATGATTAATTACTTGTGTTGAATTTATGTTTGCTTCAAAATAAGGTCAGAGGATTTTACTCAATAGAGGACTGGGGCAGCCTTGATGACTGGGGAAGCAGCGTATGCTACTGGAGCTGGGTGAGCATAGGCAACTGGGGCAGCATAGGCGACTGGAGCGGCCTTGACGATTGGGGCAGAGTAGGCAACTGGGGCAGCCTTGATAATTGGTGCTGGGGCAGCATAGGCTACTGGGGCGGCGTAGGCAACTGGGGCGGCCTTGACAATTGGGGCAGAGTAGGCGACTGGGTGGGCAGCGTAGGCAACTGGGGCGGCAACAGCGACTGGGGCAGCATATGCGACTGGTCCAGCGGCCAAAACACCACGGGCAACTCGGACGAGCTTAGCAGCTGGGGCAACAGCGACGACTGGGGAGCCACGGACAATTCCAGTAGAGTGGGAGACAGCAAGTGGGGCAGCCTTGACGATTGGTGCTGGGGCAGCATAGGCGACTGGGGCAGCGTAGGCAACTGGGGCGGCCTTGACAATTGGGGCAGAGTAGGCTACTGGGTGAGCAGCGTAGGCAACTGGGGCAGCAACAGCGACTGGGGCGGCATATGCGACTGGTCCAGCGGCCAAGAGTCCACGGGCAACTCGGACCAATTTAGCGGCTGGGGCAACGGCGACGATTGGGGCTCCACGGACGATTCCAGTAGAGTGGGAGTGGGAGACAGCAACTGGGGCAGCATAGGCGACTGGGGCGGCCTTGATGATTGGTGCTGGAGCGGCGTAGGCTACAGGGGCAGCATAGGCCAATGAAGCAGCCCGGACAACACCGACAGCTGGGGCGGCAAGGAGTCCAGCGTTGGCAACAGCCAACAAGGCAGAGAGAGCAACAATGACAGCCTGTGAATTTGATTAATTTGACCAAAATTAATATCACACCACCAAATAATTTAAACAACAAAAACAAAGTAAGGAAAAATTCTGTCAAGAAAACTTTTGAATACTATCTATAGTTATCTATAATATTTGTAAAACTGCAAAATTTTTGAAAATATTTGTTCAGTTTAACTTACTGAGTTCATTTTGATGCTGTGTTGTAGAAGGGGACTTCGGTTAAGAAGACGAAAAGAAGAGTTGTTTTCTATGAGAGAACGAAAGTGAGAATGTGATGTGGTTAGTGTGGTGGACGGCCGCTTTTATATTCGATTCGCAAGTGACTCCGTCCCATTGTTTGCTCCGTAGGACATGTAGGAGATTGCTCGATTCAATTGTTGAAGTGCAGCTCAGTTAGTTGAGTCTCATTAAAAATTCACGACCACGTGTCCTCAAAAAAGGAAGGACACGACATGATAATCAGATCTCTTCCTCCTTTTCCTTCCTCCCTCGTCTTTTTTTTCTCTCGATTCATTGGTTTGGCTTGGCTTGAGAACTTGCAAGCTTTGTTGGAGATGATTAATGCACTTTGCATTTTATTGTTGTAGAGTTATAATCGATTATCACAATCAACATCAGCTAAGTACTCCCTATAAAGCAATATTGCAAGGAGGAGATGCTCATTTATTATTAATTCGTTTTCCGCTGGCTGCCAACTACCAAATTTGCAAATGCAAATTTGCAATGCCATGGAATAAAATGAAAACAATATTTTTTACATAAGGAAATATTCTTTCTTCTCAAGTACTTGTAATTAAATACTATTATTTGAATTTAGATTAATTGATATAATCATTATATTATTTTATTTATACAGTTGTTGTAGTCAGCGCCGCTTTAGTACCATAGCATCGCAAGCAACGCAAAAGCCGACATCAACATAGTTCTTAACTGACGCAGGGCCGGATAATGTGGCCAGTTTCAAAAAATATGTAAATTGAACATTTAGCACCTTTCAAAAATATGTAACTAAACTTTTTTGCACATTTCAAAAACATGCAAAAATAAAACGTTTAACATCTTTTAAAAAAGTGTAAATAGAAAATTTTGCACTTTTTAGAATCAAATGAGCAAAACATTTACAGCTTTTTAAAAACATGTAAACAGAACATTTTTGTTTACCAAAGAAAATCATCAATAAAATCAAAAAGGTGGTTTTTGCATGGAAACAAATTGCTGCCTAAAATTAATTCCTTCGTCGGGCCTAGAACTGTTGCTTATCGTAAAAACTGTAACTTATCGAATTCAAGCCATTGCTTGTGATAGTACTTCGTCAGTTAGTTACAGTACATATTGTGCACAAATATTGGGCTTAAAAAATAATCCAGTTACCAGCTTTTATTCGTTCCTGTAAAATTTGCTTTGATAAACTTGACCCGTTTTGCCATAAAAAACTTGATGTATTTTATGTAGTTTTACATAATTAGTGTGAAATGCGCTGTTAATGTGTCCATCCAATAATACATATACACATTATATGGAGTAAACGTACTTGATCTGCCTAATTATTAATTAGCAGTATAGCCAGCCACCTCACATAGTTAAATACATGCTTAACTGTAAACGGTAAAAGTAATTATGGCCCGTATAGCTATAGCGTTTAACAAAACAACTAGACATTAAAAAAACGTATGAAAATTGTAAAATATTGCCAACTACATATTTTATACGAATACAATACTATAAGCAAGCGCCTAGTAATTGGCACTGCTTAGCTTTATACACATGCATAATTATTACTAATTGTTATGAACATCATATTCAGCTTATTAGTATGATATTTTAGGTAGATTCCAAGTTGCTAGTTATAAAGGTGTTTGCAATTGGTGAGAAGTAAGAATCTCAACAGATTATATGCTCACCATCCAACAAAATAATAAACAATTATTCATCATTCAGACCATGTAGAGTGAGAAAGAAGAATAACGAGTCTCAACTATGAGCATCAATAATTCAATAATAATCAATACCAAGGAGGCAAGGAGCAAATCCGTGTGGATTATGTATTGTGAATGCTAATTGATGATTGATGCAAGAGAATAAGAGTAAAAGGCTGGATCACCTCTAACAAATTAATCCAGTCCAAATTCCAAGGAAGTTCACATACTTGTAATATTTCAGTTTTCATTGATTGCAAATTCGTGTTCATCATCAGTATATATAAGCAGTGGAAATTAGTACATATTTAGGCCGATATAAAGCACACAAAAAATACAACATGCTGACAGCTTTATACTTATGAACAAACAAAAGATTTGAACCACAATTTGTAAAGTGGGGATAATACGTGCGAACTTCTGCCACAAAATATTGGCATTATCAAATATAATATAATTGAATAGAGTTTCTAATAATGCTGATTGATATTAAAATTAAAACAAAATAAAATATGGGTTTAATTATGGCCACGTTTTTTAATACTAATGAAATCAAACGTTCGGAATTTCAGAACGACATCAAGTCAGTGTGAAACTGTAATCTAAGCATCAATATTACTTTAATATTTAGAATTCACGTATTTACTTCACCATCAAAAGTGTCATTTCATTTGGGACCGTACTACTGTTGTGGACTAAACTGAAAATTGATTATTATTGTTAGGACTACGCCGTGCTGTATATGTTTAGGGCCGTTTGGTTCCGGTCGTTGTCGTAGGTCGCGAATAGTCAATTTTGCACTCGATGCTCTTCAGTGTTAAAGTGAAAATATTGTACTTTTGTAGATCAGCAAATATTTTTTTAAAACACAACTATTTTTAAACAAACCTATGGAAAACAATTTAAATTTTCCTACCGAAATTGGTACGGTTTCTGATCGCTGGAATAAAAGGGTTGTGGCTGGTGAGTGGTAGATATTTATAGGACGGAAGACATATTTAGAAGCCGCTTGTGAATTGCGAGGAAACTTGTAAACATTCATTGTTACCAGGTGCTGTACAGAACGCATCGTTGAAAGTAGAAAATGCAGTAACACAGACAATGGTACATAGCACTAGTTGCGATAAGATGGTCTGGCGACACTGGGTCGAAACGACGTTCCGTCGACGACTTTTCGGAGCCAGACATTCCACCGAAAAATTTTTCGTCGAACCGACACTAGGTCGACGACGATGCGTCGACAGACATTAAGTAGAAGACTGTACGTCGAACGACATTGCGTTGGCAGACATTAAGTAGAAGACTGTACGTCGAACGACATTGCGTCGGTAGACACTACGACTAATAATATTACACCGTCATACATTAAGTAGTTATTAGATATTAGATGCAGCATGCGGTGATAATTGATTTCATATCGTGCAGCAGAAACGAATTAAAAATCAGGTAATAGACTTTGTTATGTATATAAATTCATTTAATATTATTAAGTTCTTATCAGTACACTAATAAATCACTAATTGTAAGTATAATCAACTCTTTAAGGTCGGCAATAATATTTTCACAACATGAAAATATAACAAAATTAAATTAACAATGATTCTATAAATCAAAAAAACCTGACAGTATAGGTATGTCCTGATGAATAGCAAAAATTCAAATAAAAACTACAAGTAGGCTGTATAACAGATAGGTGCACACGATAACCTGCATGAACAAAATCTCCTTCGTGCCAATCACATTTTCATGATTTTGCTAAAACGAAAAAAAAAGTATTTAGTTAGTACTAGCTTACAGAATTTCTGTGCTCTGCAATATGTTCATCTTAATAATGAACTAGAAACGAATAAAAAAATTAAGAATTATTTACAATCGCTATCATCTCTCACAAGATTGGGTCCGGAATATGTAAACTGAAAATTTAAGGCTATTCCCTTCAAATACTCTTCAATAGATTTATTAGAATATAAAATAACGCACTGCTTAAGTCTTTTTGTTAAATCCTCAAAAGCTTCGACGCATTGTCCTCCGTCTTACTAGATTAGACGTAATGTCTTTCAACGAGATGTGTTTCGACGAAGTGTATACAACGAAATGTCTGTCAACGAAGAGTGTACTACGAAATGTCTGTCGACTTACTGTCGTTTGCTTTTCAATGTCGTCGACGCAATGTCGTACGGTGAAATGTCGTTTCGACCCAGAGTCGTAGAATCGATAAGATACAGGAATTTCCATTTATGAGTAAATCATATCTAATAAATACTGGTGCATACGAATCTATTAAGTATGTACAGAGAAAATTAAACCTGGTATCGTTGAGTATACAAAACAAAATAAAGATTTTATAAGTTGTGTCCCTGCGTTTTTCTATTGCTCATCCAAATCATTATCCATTTCTAACTGTCCGTGCGTTACATCGTTTTCGTTTTCTAATGTTGTTGTTATTGATTTGGTGTCTATGTAGTATGCGGAATGCATTTTATTATACACAATGCAACGAACTGAGCTCAAATCAGCAGACTTGAATTAAATCAATACACATCTTATGTAATTTGATTTTGATGGTCGAAGGTCACGTTACATTCGTTTTCATAATGTAGGTCCCAAGATGGAATAGACCACGTTGTAAATTCCGATACCCAATTAATACTTGAGCATGGGTAGCAGATGGTATACACGGCAGAATCTGAATTATTATGATAGGCAAGGACCTTTTTTTTATAGATTCAACTTTTAACTATTCTAAATTTCAACTTTATTACAGTTTGAGGATTTCTACGAAAACAACAACAAAATGGGAAGAATTCTCCAAGAAATGAATATTTAAGGCATACTGTATTATATTTAATTTAATATAAAAAGAAAGGACCCATGGATATATCCACTTACTTACATATTTTTATCTACACATGTTTACACTTGAAATGGTTGTAGTTAATTTGCTTTTCGCGGCATCACTTTAATGAATTTTTCAAAAATTCTAACAAGCAAGAATATTGTATACTTACTATGTAATACGCCATACATTGTGCTGTCTCGTTTTGCCCCCCGTTTTTCCAAGAAGCTCTTCATATAATATAATGTCAATGTCATTATCTGTTATCTCTTAAGAATGGAGCACGACGCATTACATTATCTTTAATAGTTCTTTGTAAAATCCAATACTACTAAATCCTATGACATATCGTCTGTGAAGAACCAAAATTACCAATATCTAGTTTTAGCTAAAACCAATATCAACTATCTATAAAAATACCTATTCAATTATGTCTTGAGGGCATTTAAATAGAATATTTTGCACTTTTCAAAAATACGGAATTATAACATTTTGCATCTTTTGGAAAACATGTAAATAGAACATTTTACATTGTTGAAAAACATGAAAATAGAACATTTTACATTGTTGAAAAACATGAAAATAGAACATTTTACGTTTTTCTAAAACACCAAATTAACATTTTACGAATGTTTCTTATTTTTTTTATTATATAGCTCATTTTGATTCGAGCTTATATTGGATATGGGTCAGTTTGGTTCTTCACAGACGATATTAAGTTGCAATAAGTATAAATAACCAACAGCCATATGCAATTTTTGAGATCACAATGTATTACATGGGAATTCCTCATTAAGTAGCTAATAAAGCCAGAACCAGAAACTTGCCCTTAAAAATATACAATCAGACATTGCATTGTGTCTGAGGCCTCTCGGTGTGTAGTCTGTAGTCTGAGTGTTGTAGTGTAGAGAAACAATAAATAATAAATCTGAATATCATGGCCTCTCTGTCTTTCTTCGATTTTGGCTTCGTGATCGGGATTGCGAGTGTTTTATGTGTTGTGTTAGTGTTGCCAACATTATTAGCCTCCAGTGAATGGCAAGCGTCACCGTTTATATTTTATGAATATGCCGTACATAATATGCCATAGTTAGGCGTAGGGTGAGAGTGCCTAATGGTGGCCATGCCCTAATTGTGGCCACCAGCAATATTTGACGCACATGTAACAACATAGAAAATTCATCTCAAGGCATAGAGAGATACTGGTGTCTACTTGCTACATTCAAATTTAAGGCACCAAAATCAAATCAGTGTTGCTAAACAAAATTGACAAAAGCGGTCCCCTCGACTTTCTGATTTTTCATATTTAGGGTAGCCTAGTTCAAATTTAATTCGAATCTACGGCAGAAGCTTTTTAGTTGCAACTTTTCATGAATAACGAGCAACTAATATAAGTAAGTAATCTACGCCATTAGATTGAAATTTTATTTTTCGAGGTAGCAGAAAAAGTTGGAAAATTGAAGTCCCACAGTTTTCAACGAAGGGCTGTAATTGTGGCCACTGCAGATGTCTAAATGTGACCGGGCCTAAAATTATTAGATTAAACGGTTTCTTCCATCGAAGATCAAGATTACGATTAAAAATAAACCAAAAATGATTTCGGTTGAATTCGCATCGTTCGCGAGCGATTCCTGGTGATTTGAGATGTTTTCCACGGGCTCAATGGTCCTAAGTTGTTTAGCATTGTAGCAAATGGAGAGATTCCTCGACCCACCTATAATGCACATAATGACATTTACCGAATCAAGAATTGTGTAGGAAGGAAAACGGTAATTTTAAAGCATTAAACAATCAAACTTATAGTGTGCGTGCTAGCTAGAACTTTAGAAGGATTTAAACATTTGGTAACTGAGAATTTTGCACGAATCTCCATATGATCGACATCGACAGCTTGCAGATGCAGATATGCTGGTTGCTGCCCATGGATGCAAGTTGTGCAGAGTTCTCTTTAAAAATGATCAGCTACTACTGCATCAACATAATGGGTGCTTAAATTATATTGAAACACATAAATTTAAGGATGGCCACAATTAGGACTCACCCGGCCACAATTACGGCACTTCAGAGAATTTTCAAAAATTCTGACTTTTTTAACATACCTTATTGTATCTTCAAAACACTATGATTTGCATTCACGATTATTTTTACACTTACTAAGCGAGATTCAGCCAACAATTCTAATCATGCGGTTTTACACTGCGAACTCTGGTTCACAAGTTATGATTTTTGAGAGTTTAGCTTCTATGAACCCGGCCACAATTAGGCACTCTCACCCTACATAATATAATGATATAATGTGTGTGGAATTGGCT